>JAZHFQ010000412.1:0-62703 GCA_038387885.1 Spodoptera picta | reverse complement strand
CCTGGCCTGGCCTGGCCTGGCCTGGCCTGGCCTGGCCTGGCCTGGCCTGGCCTGGCCTGGCCTGGCCTGGCCTGGCCTGGCCTGGCCTGGCCTGGCCTGGCCTGGCCTGGCCTGGCCTGGCCTGGCCTGGCCTGGCCTGGCCTGGCCTGGCCTGGCCTGGCCTGGCCTGGCCTGGCCTGGCCTGGCCTGGCCTGGCCTGGCCTGGCCTGGCCTGGCCTGGCCTGGCCTGGCCTGGCCTGGCCTGGCCTGGCCTGGCCTGGCCTGGCCTGGCCTGGCCTGGCCTGGCCTGGCCTGGCCTGGCCTGGCCTGGCCTGGCCTGGCCTGGCCTGGCCTGGCCTGGCCTGGCCTGGCCTGGCCTGGCCTGGCCTGGCCTGGCCTGGCCTGGCCTGGCCTGGCCTGGCCTGGCCTGGCCTGGCCTGGCCTGGCCTGGCCTGGCCTGGCCTGGCCTGGCCTGGCCTGGCCTGGCCTGGCCTGGCCTGGCCTGGCCTGGCCTGGCCTGGCCTGGCCTGGCCTGGCCTGGCCTGGCCTGGCCTGGCCTGGCCTGGCCTGGCCTGGCCTGGCCTGGCCTGGCCTGGCCTGGCCTGGCCTGGCCTGGCCTGGCCTGGCCTGGCCTGGCCTGGCCTGGCCTGGCCTGGCCTGGCCTGGCCTGGCCTGGCCTGGCCTGGCCTGGCCTGGCCTGGCCTGGCCTGGCCTGGCCTGGCCTGGCCTGGCCTGGCCTGGCCTGGCCTGGCCTGGCCTGGCCTGGCCTGGCCTGGCCTGGCCTGGCCTGGCCTGGCCTGGCCTGGCCTGGCCTGGCCTGGCCTGGCCTGGCCTGGCCTGGCCTGGCCTGGCCTGGCCTGGCCTGGCCTGGCCTGGCCTGGCCTGGCCTGGCCTGGCCTGGCCTGGCCTGGCCTGGCCTGGCCTGGCCTGGCCTGGCCTGGCCTGGCCTGGCCTGGCCTGGCCTGGCCTGGCCTGGCCTGGCCTGGCCTGGCCTGGCCTGGCCTGGCCTGGCCTGGCCTGGCCTGGCCTGGCCTGGCCTGGCCTGGCCTGGCCTGGCCTGGCCTGGCCTGGCCTGGCCTGGCCTGGCCTGGCCTGGCCTGGCCTGGCCTGGCCTGGCCTGGCCTGGCCTGGCCTGGCCTGGCCTGGCCTGGCCTGGCCTGGCCTGGCCTGGCCTGGCCTGGCCTGGCCTGGCCTGGCCTGGCCTGGCCTGGCCTGGCCTGGCCTGGCCTGGCCTGGCCTGGCCTGGCCTGGCCTGGCCTGGCCTGGCCTGGCCTGGCCTGGCCTGGCCTGGCCTGGCCTGGCCTGGCCTGGCCTGGCCTGGCCTGGCCTGGCCTGGCCTGGCCTGGCCTGGCCTGGCCTGGCCTGGCCTGGCCTGGCCTGGCCTGGCCTGGCCTGGCCTGGCCTGGCCTGGCCTGGCCTGGCCTGGCCTGGCCTGGCCTGGCCTGGCCTGGCCTGGCCTGGCCTGGCCTGGCCTGGCCTGGCCTGGCCTGGCCTGGCCTGGCCTGGCCTGGCCTGGCCTGGCCTGGCCTGGCCTGGCCTGGCCTGGCCTGGCCTGGCCTGGCCTGGCCTGGCCTGGCCTGGCCTGGCCTGGCCTGGCCTGGCCTGGCCTGGCCTGGCCTGGCCTGGCCTGGCCTGGCCTGGCCTGGCCTGGCCTGGCCTGGCCTGGCCTGGCCTGGCCTGGCCTGGCCTGGCCTGGCCTGGCCTGGCCTGGCCTGGCCTGGCCTGGCCTGGCCTGGCCTGGCCTGGCCTGGCCTGGCCTGGCCTGGCCTGGCCTGGCCTGGCCTGGCCTGGCCTGGCCTGGCCTGGCCTGGCCTGGCCTGGCCTGGCCTGGCCTGGCCTGGCCTGGCCTGGCCTGGCCTGGCCTGGCCTGGCCTGGCCTGGCCTGGCCTGGCCTGGCCTGGCCTGGCCTGGCCTGGCCTGGCCTGGCCTGGCCTGGCCTGGCCTGGCCTGGCCTGGCCTGGCCTGGCCTGGCCTGGCCTGGCCTGGCCTGGCCTGGCCTGGCCTGGCCTGGCCTGGCCTGGCCTGGCCTGGCCTGGCCTGGCCTGGCCTGGCCTGGCCTGGCCTGGCCTGGCCTGGCCTGGCCTGGCCTGGCCTGGCCTGGCCTGGCCTGGCCTGGCCTGGCCTGGCCTGGCCTGGCCTGGCCTGGCCTGGCCTGGCCTGGCCTGGCCTGGCCTGGCCTGGCCTGGCCTGGCCTGGCCTGGCCTGGCCTGGCCTGGCCTGGCCTGGCCTGGCCTGGCCTGGCCTGGCCTGGCCTGGCCTGGCCTGGCCTGGCCTGGCCTGGCCTGGCCTGGCCTGGCCTGGCCTGGCCTGGCCTGGCCTGGCCTGGCCTGGCCTGGCCTGGCCTGGCCTGGCCTGGCCTGGCCTGGCCTGGCCTGGCCTGGCCTGGCCTGGCCTGGCCTGGCCTGGCCTGGCCTGGCCTGGCCTGGCCTGGCCTGGCCTGGCCTGGCCTGGCCTGGCCTGGCCTGGCCTGGCCTGGCCTGGCCTGGCCTGGCCTGGCCTGGCCTGGCCTGGCCTGGCCTGGCCTGGCCTGGCCTGGCCTGGCCTGGCCTGGCCTGGCCTGGCCTGGCCTGGCCTGGCCTGGCCTGGCCTGGCCTGGCCTGGCCTGGCCTGGCCTGGCCTGGCCTGGCCTGGCCTGGCCTGGCCTGGCCTGGCCTGGCCTGGCCTGGCCTGGCCTGGCCTGGCCTGGCCTGGCCTGGCCTGGCCTGGCCTGGCCTGGCCTGGCCTGGCCTGGCCTGGCCTGGCCTGGCCTGGCCTGGCCTGGCCTGGCCTGGCCTGGCCTGGCCTGGCCTGGCCTGGCCTGGCCTGGCCTGGCCTGGCCTGGCCTGGCCTGGCCTGGCCTGGCCTGGCCTGGCCTGGCCTGGCCTGGCCTGGCCTGGCCTGGCCTGGCCTGGCCTGGCCTGGCCTGGCCTGGCCTGGCCTGGCCTGGCCTGGCCTGGCCTGGCCTGGCCTGGCCTGGCCTGGCCTGGCCTGGCCTGGCCTGGCCTGGCCTGGCCTGGCCTGGCCTGGCCTGGCCTGGCCTGGCCTGGCCTGGCCTGGCCTGGCCTGGCCTGGCCTGGCCTGGCCTGGCCTGGCCTGGCCTGGCCTGGCCTGGCCTGGCCTGGCCTGGCCTGGCCTGGCCTGGCCTGGCCTGGCCTGGCCTGGCCTGGCCTGGCCTGGCCTGGCCTGGCCTGGCCTGGCCTGGCCTGGCCTGGCCTGGCCTGGCCTGGCCTGGCCTGGCCTGGCCTGGCCTGGCCTGGCCTGGCCTGGCCTGGCCTGGCCTGGCCTGGCCTGGCCTGGCCTGGCCTGGCCTGGCCTGGCCTGGCCTGGCCTGGCCTGGCCTGGCCTGGCCTGGCCTGGCCTGGCCTGGCCTGGCCTGGCCTGGCCTGGCCTGGCCTGGCCTGGCCTGGCCTGGCCTGGCCTGGCCTGGCCTGGCCTGGCCTGGCCTGGCCTGGCCTGGCCTGGCCTGGCCTGGCCTGGCCTGGCCTGGCCTGGCCTGGCCTGGCCTGGCCTGGCCTGGCCTGGCCTGGCCTGGCCTGGCCTGGCCTGGCCTGGCCTGGCCTGGCCTGGCCTGGCCTGGCCTGGCCTGGCCTGGCCTGGCCTGGCCTGGCCTGGCCTGGCCTGGCCTGGCCTGGCCTGGCCTGGCCTGGCCTGGCCTGGCCTGGCCTGGCCTGGCCTGGCCTGGCCTGGCCTGGCCTGGCCTGGCCTGGCCTGGCCTGGCCTGGCCTGGCCTGGCCTGGCCTGGCCTGGCCTGGCCTGGCCTGGCCTGGCCTGGCCTGGCCTGGCCTGGCCTGGCCTGGCCTGGCCTGGCCTGGCCTGGCCTGGCCTGGCCTGGCCTGGCCTGGCCTGGCCTGGCCTGGCCTGGCCTGGCCTGGCCTGGCCTGGCCTGGCCTGGCCTGGCCTGGCCTGGCCTGGCCTGGCCTGGCCTGGCCTGGCCTGGCCTGGCCTGGCCTGGCCTGGCCTGGCCTGGCCTGGCCTGGCCTGGCCTGGCCTGGCCTGGCCTGGCCTGGCCTGGCCTGGCCTGGCCTGGCCTGGCCTGGCCTGGCCTGGCCTGGCCTGGCCTGGCCTGGCCTGGCCTGGCCTGGCCTGGCCTGGCCTGGCCTGGCCTGGCCTGGCCTGGCCTGGCCTGGCCTGGCCTGGCCTGGCCTGGCCTGGCCTGGCCTGGCCTGGCCTGGCCTGGCCTGGCCTGGCCTGGCCTGGCCTGGCCTGGCCTGGCCTGGCCTGGCCTGGCCTGGCCTGGCCTGGCCTGGCCTGGCCTGGCCTGGCCTGGCCTGGCCTGGCCTGGCCTGGCCTGGCCTGGCCTGGCCTGGCCTGGCCTGGCCTGGCCTGGCCTGGCCTGGCCTGGCCTGGCCTGGCCTGGCCTGGCCTGGCCTGGCCTGGCCTGGCCTGGCCTGGCCTGGCCTGGCCTGGCCTGGCCTGGCCTGGCCTGGCCTGGCCTGGCCTGGCCTGGCCTGGCCTGGCCTGGCCTGGCCTGGCCTGGCCTGGCCTGGCCTGGCCTGGCCTGGCCTGGCCTGGCCTGGCCTGGCCTAGCCTAACCGGAAATATTTTGGAAACCAAACAACCGATTTCGGAGCAGTTTTCAGTTTTTACCATCTCCTCTAAGCTCCCAATAACCATTTCGGCACTTTTTACAGTCGAGGGCTCAACCCCCGAACTAATTTCCACCCCTAAAGTTACTTTGGACCAAAATATTTCATTCGAAAATTTTTAACTTTTTTCATATTTGACCTAGGGCGACAAAATTTTTATTAACGGTTTAGGAACTTATAATCTACGATTTGGATAGGTTTTTGACTCGATAACTCCAGACGATTCGCGAAAAATCCTCGCAATTGACCAAAATTTGGTGAAAAAACTCGTTTTTCATTCAAAACTTTAAATTCTTTCAGGAAACCGATCCCGGATTTTCGCTCTGTTGGACGGCCCGCGCCGAGACGATTCTCCCGACGTATCGCACGCCCCGATCGGATAACAAAAATTCTCAAATTTTGCCCTCCCACCCGCCCTTATACTATACAGGGAAAAGACAGGGAAACCTTATCTGGACCCAAAAAATTTTTATTGGCGTTTTCGACGGACGACACTTAACTCACCAAATATTTCTTGGTTTCCGCCACGTCTGACCAATAGATTAGACACAGGACCTAATTAGAAGTGAAATTTTAGCCACTTATTGATATTGTGTTTTATAATTATTTATCGACCAATTTTATTTTATATTTGACCCCCCTTTACAGGGTATCATACTTACTATTAATTTAGCTCTAGGTCTATTGACAACCCCTCTTTACAGGGACAAATTAGATTTTAACTTCGGACACTGTATCCCCCCTTTACAGGGATACAATACATATATTTTAGAGCCGGGTGCTCACTCTACACTAAGTCCTCCCCCACCATGATGTACGACACAACCCCCGAATCTCCGGCCCCTCCTAATGCGGTCCGGAGGTTGTTTCTGGACACGGAAAAGCAGCCGAAGAAGCAGCGCATTGCGGCCCCGACAAATAGTGTCCGGCGCAGCCAAATCGAACGGCGGGATCGTGATCCCTCTGAGCTCGCACCCTCTCCGAAGTCCCCTCAGCCAGCTCGAACATTCGAGAACCGGACGGTGGAGGCGCGATACTGGCTGAAACAGGCCAAGTGTCAACTGGGTCTAGCGAGAAATCTGAAGACAGAGATCAAGACCCAGGTGACACTAGCCATTGAGCGCCTCTACCAACTGGTGAAAGAGTCCGAACACCAGCGGCTCCCTGAGGTCGAAGGGGTTGCGGGCTTGGCGGCCCCCGCACCAGAAAAGCCGGGCCAAATTGCGGGGGACCTCATGACGAAAATGGCGGAACACAGCGAGTTACTGAAAGCAGCCGCTGTGCAAATTGGGGAATTGAAAGAGGCCCTAAATGACCAGCGGAGGATAAACGGGGCGCCTGTCGCCGAGGGACACAACGGCCAGGAGCTTCTAGCAGAAGTGCAGGAGCTCAAGTCCGCGACCCGGGAGATCGGGAGACAGGTTTCCGAGATGAGGGCAGAAGTGCCCTCCTACGCAGAGGTCCTGTCGAAACCGAAGAGTGCAGGGCGGGTTGCGAGACCAAAGCACTCGGTCGTTGTGTCCTCCAGCGACGCAATGGAAACCAGCGGCGACGTTGTGGGTCGAGTCCGGCAGGTGTTGAACGCGAAGGTGAGCGGCCTTCAGGTGGAAAAAGTCCGAAAAATCAAGGACCAGAGGGTGGTTCTGAGCTGCGGCAGCAAAGAGGAGTTGAAGAAGATGACCGAGCAGCTCGGGGCCGACGGGCAGTTGCGGGTGGAGAACGCACGTCAGCGTAATCCACTCGTAATTGTCCGGGACCTTCTGGCCTACAATACCGATGAGGATATAAAGGCCGCTCTAAAGACACAAAACGCCCGCCTGCTGGAGGGTCTGTCAGCCGAGGAGTCAGCCGTGACAATCAAGTACCGGAGGAAAGCGCGGAACTCTCTCGAGAACCACGTCGTCCTCCAGGTCTCGCCACGGCTGTGGGAGAGGCTGACGACGGCTGGCAGAATCTACGTCGACCTGCAGCACGTCAAGGTGTTTGACCAGACTCCGCTGGTCCAATGTAGTCGGTGTCTGGCCTACGGGCATGGGCGAAAAAGTTGCACAGAAAAGGCTGACCTGTGCAACCACTGCGGGGGCCTCACCTCCAGGCGGATTGCCCTAGATCCGCCGAAGGGTTGGGACCGTCCTGCATTAACTGCAAGAGAGATGGACAAGGTAACACAAGCCACTCTATTTTCGCCCAGGATTGCCCTGTCCGCAAAAAGTGGGACGCCTTGGCCCGAGCGGCCGTCAGTTATTGCTAAGGTGGAATTTGGCGTCCCACAGGCAGTCACAAATGGTTCAGACACCGACACACCCTTGGAAAGTTTCCCCTATAAAGAGGATAGAGCAATTTTGAGTGTGTCCGGAAGCAGCGGCGACGCGGCACTCGTCATTGATGCCACGCCAAAGGCAAGACACAGCGAAAAGCAAAGCAAGCCAGACAAATTATGGGACTGTGGCTCGGATCTCCGCGGCTTGAAATTAAGGGAAGCAAATTGTGTGCAACCTCATAGGAAGTGGTACAAATTTGAACAGAGGCCAATTAACTTGCCGCGCTGGTCCGAGCACCGAATGCTATCCATGTCGGATAATATTGCAAATAATCGCGCTGCGTGGCAAATATGGTGCCGAGAAGCGGAATCGTCGCGGTCGATGGGCACCTACAGGAAAGGGTATGCATATGGAGACGTGATCGCAGACATATTTAAGGGGAACACAGACGATGCTCTTCACTCGGCGAGCATAGGATCTGGTAGCTCAAACCATCTCGTTAGAAGTCCTGGAAGGCCACGCAAACGACTCAAATAGTCATGTTACACATGGCGGAGCGTTTGCGTGAGAAAAGCACTACGATGACGGAGAACACCGGACCTCGATCCGGCGGAACCAGTGAAGGGCAGAATATATTGGCGTTAAGTACATATATAGATATTATATAATGACAGTAGCGTCAATCCTATTTATTTAAGTATTTATCCTGAATATATTATCTATTTTAATAAACTTATGTATTTATTTATATTTATTTACTTAAATGGTTCCCAAAATAACAGTCTTAAATAAAATGTCACACAAAGGTCTCTGATCACGTCAGAGGAGCACTTTGGCACAGCAGGAGGGGTTTTAGCCGGTAAGAGTCCGGCAGTACTCACACCTCCCTATTCGTGGGGAGGTGTGAGTCTCCATGAGGATTTCCCCTCCTGCTGTATAATAAAAAAAAAAAAAAAAAAAAAAAAAAAAAAAAAAACCTAACCTAACCTAACCTAACCTAACCTAACCTAACCTAACCTAACCTAACCTAACCTAACCTAACCTAACCTAACCTAACCTAACCTAACCTAACCTAACCTAACCTAACCTAACCTAACCTAACCTAACCTAACCTAACCTAACCTAACCTAACCTAACCTAACCATGACTGCGTCGCAGAAGGAGACCATCGCCTCCCACGACCTCTGGCCGCCGACCATAGCACTAACTACGGCAGGCAGCGAGAGGTCGGCACCGACAACAGCCACCAGGCTCGCCCTCTCCGATGCCCACTGGGGGCACTCTGCCAGAGTGTGCTGCGCCGTATCTTCGACGCAGCCGCACTCGTGGCAGACAGCCGTCGGCTCCCTCCCGGCAATACGGCACAGGTATTGACCGAAACACCCATGTCCGGTCAGCACCTGCACCAGCCGGAAGGTGAGCACCCCCCGTTTACGGTCCACCCATTTCCGAAGATGCGGGCGGACCGCCTCCACGAGCCTGACGCCCGCCGTGGGCGCCTGGAGGCGCCACTCCCACCGCACGAGGAGTGCCCGTCGCGCCTCACGCCGCCACCGCTCGACCACTTCGAACGGGGCGGCCCGACCGCGGGCCCTGGTCTCCGCCTTCCTCGCGTAGACGACCGCGAGGACCTCCGCCTCGAGGTCCCACGGTGGAGACCCGGCCAAGAGGCAGGCCGCCTCGTGCCCCACCGTACGGTACCCCCGTATGACCCGCTGCGCCATGACCCTCTGCGGGCGGCGCAGCTGGGCCCTGTTCTGGGCCGACAAAGCGTCGACCCAGATGGGGGCACCGTAGAGGGCCATGGAGCGCACCACCCCCATATAGAGGCGGCGGCACCCCACATTCGGCCCTCCCACGTTCGGCAGGAGACTTCCGAGAGCGGCTGCCGTCCCGATGAGTTTCGGGGCGAGCAGTCGAAAATGCTCCCGGAAGTCCCACCGTCTGTCGAGGACGAGTCCAAGATACTTCATCCTGGACCCGACCTCGATCGCGGCTCCGTCCACCATAATGGTGGCCCCCGCTGGAGGCCTTTTTCGAGGCCCGTAGAAGCACAGGGCCTCGGTCTTCTCCAGCGCCACCTTCAGGCCCAACCGCCGGACCCGTGCCACCACCATCAAGGATCCGGCGGAGGCGAGCCGCGCCGCCTCCCGGTATTCTGCCCCCTTCGCTAGAATAAGCGTATCGTCCGCATAGCAGACGACACGCACACCCGGGGGCAGACTCCCCCTCAGCGCCCAGTCGTAGCCGATGTTCCACAGGAGCGGTCCTAAGACCGAACCCTGTGGAACACCGCACTGAGCCTCCCTCCGCCGGACAACACCGTCCCCGCCCTGATACAGGACGCATCTGCCCCGCAGGTACGTCCCGATAACCCGGCGTATATAGAGGGGCACGCGGTGGTATCGCAGCGCCGCCTCTATACACGTAAAGGGCAGAGTGTTGAACGCATTGGCGATGTCAAGAGACACCGCCAACGCAACTCCGCCCTCGGCCACGCTCTCCTGCGCGAAGGCCTTTACACTGCCGATCGCGTCGATGGTGGAAAGGCCCCCGCGAAAGCCGAACTGGCACGCGGCCAGGTCCGGGCCGCCTACGCCGAGGTGCCGGATGATGCGGGTAGCGAGTACGCGCTCAAAAAGCTTACCCGCCTCATCCAGCAACACGATGGGGCGGTAGGCAGAGGGAGACTCTGCCGGGCGCCCCGGCTTCTGAAGGAGGACAAGCCTGCCCTCCTTCCAAATCTGAGGGAAACTCCCGGCGCGCAGACACGCGCTCAGGAGTCCTCTCAGACGCTCCTCCAGCGGGCCCAGGGCGAGATCCCACACTCGCCCTGGGATGCCGTCCGGTCCCGGAGCGGTCTTTTTAGACCGCATCCGGAGTACGGCGGCCCCAAGTTCCCCCTCTGTTACTAGGGGGACCTCCTCCTCCCGTACCTCCTCTTCCTCGGAGTCGGAGTCGGGGCCCATCGGGGGTGGTACGTGTTCCGCTCTGGTCGGGAACAAAACGGACACCACCCCCTCCAGCAGCGCCGGCTGCAAGGACTCAACCACCGGCGGTCCTTGCCCCCGCATTTTGCCCCGCACGGAGTGGTAGGGCCGCCCCCACGGGTCCCTATCGAGATGCGCGAGCATCTCCCCACGCGCCGTCTTCTTGGCCCGGGATATTGCCGTCTGCAGAGTCCTCCGCGCTTCGCGGTAGGACTCGTACAGTTCCCGGGCCACGTCCGCCTCCTGCACTCTCCGCCTGCGGTAATTGGTGTGCGCTCGTCGCGCAGCTACGCAGGCTTGCCTAAGGCCTGCGAGCTCTTGCGACCACCAATATACCGCAGGTTTCGTAGGACGACTCTTGACGCGGGGCATCGCGGAATCGCAGATGCCCGTCATCGCACCTCGCAGGGCTACCGCCTCCTCCTCAAGGGTCCCCGGCTCCGCCGGCACCGCAAACCACGCCTGGACGATGGCCGCCTCCTCGGCGACCTCTCGATCCAGGCGCGATAACGCCCACCTGGGGAAGGCGTCCCCGTTAAACTGGCGAGTCCGCCCCCCGTGGCTGCTGGAAGTGGAGATCTCAAATCGGATATATAGATGGTCCGATAGGGTCTCCACTTCCTGCATCACCCGCCAGTCGCGAACGCGTGCCTCAACAGCGGGGGTGGCCAGTGTCAAATCGACTATCGATCCCCCCGTCTGGCGCACGCACGTGTTCGCGGAGCCTCGGTTGCAGATACCGAGGCCTACCGCCGCTGCCCATTCCAAGAGGACGTCACCCCTGGCGTCCGTCGCCGGGGAACCCCAAGCCGTTGACTTGGCATTGAAGTCCCCCATCACGACCAGCTGCCTCGCAGCTAGTCGCCGGATTGAAGCCTCCAAATGGTTGAGGAAGGCCTCGAACTCCGGTAGGTTCCGATTGGGGGAGAAGTAAACACCTATGAAGGTGATCTCCCCCACACGGCCGCAACATATCCCGGACCCCTCTCTTTAAACGAGAGGGGTGGGGAATGCGGGGCCGCGGAACCTATGATCGCCACAGAGCCGTCACTGTCACCCACCCAATTCGGGCGGGTGGGGATGAAGTACGGCTCCGCGACCACGGCGACGTCGACCGACCACCCCGCCATGGTTTGCAGGAGCAAGTCCTGCGCACCGGAGCAGTGGTTCAGGTTCGCCTGAAGAAGGTTACGATTACGGACCCGATCCATGTTATTCCGTAATCATAACCTCCTGCGACGCCTCTGGTCGCACCGTCTCCGGAACAGCAGCGGTCCCGGCGGCCGAGGGCTTGACGGCCGCGCGCTGCTTTCTGGGGGCATTGCACCCCTTGCCACCCACGGGGTGGTCCGCCGGCAACTTGGCGTGCGAGCAGAGCGGGCAGTGGGGGCGCCGGAACACGACGCCGCATTATGCCCGGGCTGCCCGCAGCGGAAGCATAAACCGCTGCAGTCGACATGGGCGGAGCATTGCTGCCCCGTGTGCCCCTGTCCCATGCAGCGGTAGCACCGCATGGGGCGCGGCTCGAGCACCTGCACTCGGGCCGAGCTCCACCCCACTTGGAGGCGGCCTGCCGCCATAAGGGCCTTGGCCGCCACCACCGGGCAGCTTGCCCAGACGGAGCCAGAACCCCTGGCCCCGACTGTTTTGCGTCCCACTCGGACCTGGTCCGGAGGGCAGCTTGCCTTAGCGGCAATCGCCGCCCGAACGTCCGCCTCAGACGCGGAGTCGTCGAGCCCCACGATGCGCAGTTCTGCGCACTTCGTTGGTCGATCGACACGGACGCCGTCGTCGGCGAGTGCCGCCCGCAGGGAAGCCGCAAGCAGGTCTGCCTTCGGGCCGCTCTGCGCGCCTGGCAGCTCGATGATCCGAGCGCCAGTCGCGGCCGTCCTGAACCGGCAGCCCCCAGTGATGCCGAGCTCCTCCAGGTTGACCCGCTCGCGCGCTCTCGTTATGACGCTCGAGTAGGTCAACCCCGACTCGGCGGCCTCCGGCTGCAGGGTCAAGACCACCGCAGTTGATTTCGGCGCGCGCAGCTTTGGCGCTTTTTTCCGCCGCGGAGGCCCCGACGCGTTCGCGGCCGCCGACTTTTTTGTTTTCTTCTTCTTCGGCTTCCTCTTCTTAACCGTGGTCCACCCCTCTCCCGAGGAGGTGGTGGGACCAGCCGAACGCCGCGGGGTGGGCGCGGTGCTCGCCGGAGCGCGGGCAGGGGCGGCAGGAGGAGGTGCCGCTCGTGCGTCCCTTGCGGGCTGCGGGGCCGGCATTGCTCGGGCAGCCTTTGCCGGGCGACTTGCCGGCTTGGGAGCAGGGCCGGCTGCCGGGCCAGCCGCCGCTGCGACATAGGACGGCCTTGATGTGGCCGCCAGCGGTGGACGCATGATCCTTGCGGGCGTGAGGCGATCCTCAATACCCGCGAACCTGGCGTCCAGCATCTTGCCCACCCGGTCGATGACACTACGTGTCACCGCCTCCAGGTGAGTCTCCTCCGAGGCCGACGAAGCGGATGGAGCCGCCCGGACCCTCTCCAGCTCGGAGGTCAGAGCCTCCGTATTCCTTCGGAGGACCGCTACCTCCGCCCTCATCTTGTTGAGATCAGCCTGCAATTGGAGCGTCTCCTCCGTGACGCTCCTTCGCGCGAGGCCCTCCACTGCCGTGCGCACGCACTCCACGGCCTCCTTAATGGCCTTTGTGCAGGTCCCCTTGATGTTCTTGGACTTGCGCAGCACTTCCAAGACAACGTCGAGGCCCTGCACGGCCTTCGTCTCGAGGACACTCGTGGTGTCCTCGGAAGTAGCGGACCTCTCACCGGAGGCCGCGATGATTTCGGCGCAGACTTGTCGCGCCTGCGCCATATCATCGGCTCTTAAGGCCAGCACGTCGTCCTGCGCGAGATCTAGAGCCTCGCGCTCCAGGATCTGCCTCCTGGCGTCCGACAGGCCAAACGACGTGCGGCCACCCGACGGGATCTTTGCTTGGGGAGGCTCGTTGCTAGAGCTCTCCCCGCTCTCCCCCGAATCCGTGCGGCGATCCCTTTTTGCGGGTCTAACTGCTGCCGCCTTTGAGCTCGAGCTCGCGCCCGAGAGACTTGCGTCCAACAGGTGCCTTGTTTCTGACGCGTCAGAAGCGTCTGACTCGTCAGAAACCTGCACCGGGGGTTGGCCCTGAAAAGGGCCTTTTTTAAGGAAACGCCCCTTGGCGTCCCTAGCTGGCAAGCCAGCTGACATATCTGTCACCTCTCTGTTCGCCCCAAGTAAATCCGTGAACACTTGGTCACCTGCCTGCCACTCCGTTACGGTGGTCAGGTCAGGGTCCAGGGCGCACGACGAGGACGTGGTTACACGGACCGGTTTAAAAACACAACTTGGGGCACGCCCCAACCTTTTTTTTTTTTTTTTTTTTTTTTTCGCCCGGGGAAAATGCCGTGCATACCCGGCCTCGCGGGGCCGAGGCCGGGTTATGTGGGGCTCGAACCCACTAAAAACCCCGGGGTGTGCCACTCACGCATGAGGGCGGGCCACAAGAACTGTTCTTTCGCACTTCATTCGCGACCCGCCCTGCGCCAGCCCGGCATAACGAAACGCCGGGCTCCTTCTCCTGCGGGCGGCGCCCGCGCACACCGCGGATGCCGCCCCCTCTCGGGGCGCTGCGATGTGGGCGACCGGTTGCTCCGACCGGCCGCCCCCTGCCCCACTAGCTACTAGGGAGGAGGAAGGAGGCGGGCATACCCGCGCCTCCTCCGTCCCGTTCGCCGTCTTCGCGTCGGATGCGAGAGGGGATCGTCCTCCCTCTCGCGCTCCGACGCCTCCTTCTGCGACATGACTGCGTCGCAGAAGGAGACCATCGCCTCCCACGACCTCTGGCCGCCGACCATAGCACTAACTACGGCAGGCAGCGAGAGGTCGGCACCGACAACAGCCACCAGGCTCGCCCTCTCCGATGCCCACTGGGGGCACTCTGCCAGAGTGTGCTGCGCCGTATCTTCGCCGCAGCCACACTCGTGGCAGACCGCCGTCGGCTCCCTCCCGGCAATGCGGCACAGGTATTGACCGAAACACCCATGTCCGGTCAGCACCTGCACCAGCCGGAAGGTGAGCACCCCCCGTTTACGGTCCACCCATTTCCGAAGATGCGGGCGGACCGCCTCCACGAGCCTGACGCCCGCCGTGGGCGCCTGGAGGCGCCACTCCCACCGCACGAGGAGTGCCCGTCGCGCCTCACGCCGCCACCGCTCGACCACTTCGAACGGGGCGGCCCGACCGCGGGCCCTGGTCTCCGCCTTCCTCGCGTAGACGACCGCGAGGACCTCCGCCTCGAGGTCCCACGGTGGAGACCCGGCCAAGAGGCAGGCCGCCTCGTGCCCCACCGTACGGTACCCCCGTATGACCCGCTGCGCCATGACCCTCTGCGGGCGGCGCAGCTGGGCCCTGTTCTGGGCCGACAAAGCGTCGACCCAGATGGGGGGAACGCCCCAACCTAACCTAACCTAACCTAACCTTTTTTTCTTTTTTTTTTTTTTTTTTTTTTTTTTTTGTCCCTGGGAAAATACTTTATGTATCATCCTCCCGTGGGGGTACGGGAGGGATATGTGGGACTCTCCGGGGGAAGCCCGGCATACCCACTAAAAACCCAGGAGCACACCAGCGTTGCCATGTGAGGGGGTCTGGGAGACCGGATGAACCTTTACGACCAGGACCCCCTCGGCTAGGCCTGCCAAAGATGGCGGGCCATATCACGCCCCTCCCTGTGTCGGGGAGGGGTCTCGGGAACGGTCGTGTGCCAACCGTTCCCGTCCCGCGAAAGGTGAATAGTGCAATGCGGATGTAGGCGCCCCCGCGCCTACCACCCGCTATTCACCCCCGGGAGGGAGAAGGCGGTTGTATTGCCGTCTTCTCCTACCGACTCTACGTCGTCGAAGCGCAGGGGCGAGGGCATCTTCCTCCCTCTCACGCTCTGCCGCCTCCTTTTGCGATATGACGCATTCGCAGAAGGAGGCCATCGCCGCCCATGTTTCCTCGCTCCCCAACATTGCGCGTATTACGCAGGGGAGCGAGAGGTCTAGTCCGACCGCCGCGACAAGGTTCTGACGCGGCTCGGACCACGATGGGCACTCTTCGAGTGTGTGCCGCACCGTGTCCTCTGTCGCACCACAATGATGGCACGACGGGTTCTCCTCCCGCCCGATGCGGTGCAGGTACGACCCAAAACAACCGTGACCTGTCATCACCTGCACCAGACGGAAGGAGAGAAATCCGAATGGCCGCTCGAGCCAGGTCTGGAGGACCGGCCCGATTGCGTCCAGCGTCCGTCGCCCAAAGACTGAAGCGGCGAGGTCGTCCGCCCAATGTAGGACGATGGCCTCCTTGGCCTCCTGCCGCACTGCTTCCCGGACTTCATGAGCCGGACGCTCTCCTCGCGCTCTCCGCTCCGCCGTCCACTCGTACACTCTGGCGAGCACCCACGCTTCGAGCTCCCAAGGGGGAGTGCCCGCCAGTGCGCATGCCGCCGCAAAACCCACTGTGCGGTAGGCCCGCGCCACCCGCTGTGCGATAGCCCTTTGGGGCACGCGAAGGGCGGTGGCGTTCTCCCTCCTGCGCAGGGAGTCCGCCCAAACTGGGGCCCCATAGAGGGCCATGCTCCGGAGTATGCCGGCATATAGACGCCGGCATCGCGCGCTAGGCCCTCCCAGGTTTGGCATGAGCCACGACAGGGCATTCGCCGTCTTTAGGAGGCGCTTCGATAGATCGGCGAAGTGCGGGCCGAAGCGCCACCTGCTGTCCAGGATGAGGCCCAGATATTTCATCTGCCTCACCACTGCGACCCTCTCGCCATCCACAAAGATGTGGGCGTCAGGAGGAGGACGCTGCCTCGGGCCGTGGAAGAACACGGCTTCGGTCTTGTGAAGTGCGACCGTCAGTCCCAAACGCCGGATCCTATCGGCAACCAGGGAGCCGCCCGCCGATGCCAGGTTGGCCGCCGTCGTGAAGCTCCCGCGGGCAGTGAGGAGAGTGTCGTCCGCATAGCAAATAACGCTCGTCCCTTGGAGGAGCGTTCCCCGCAGGAGCCAGTCGAAGCCGACGTTCCATAGGAGGGGTCCTAACACCGACCCCTGCGGAACGCCGGTATCCACGGCGTAGTGCCGCACCTCCCCGTCTCGATCTACAAGGAGGACGGACCTATCCTCCAAGTAGTTGGCCAGGAGGCCCCGAAGATATTGAGGCACTCCGTGGAATCGGAGCGCCTCTAGGATGGTGGAATGGGGCAAGGAGTTGAAAGCGTTGGCTATGTCGAACGACACAGCCAACAGTCCTTCCCCATCTTCTATGGCCTCCTGAACCTGGCCCTTGAGACGGGTTAAGGCGTCCACCGTCGACCGCTGAGCCCGAAAGCCGTACTGGGCGTCGGAAAGGTCCGGCCCTACGATTGCCAAGTGGCGGTTGAGGCGGGCAGCTATAATCCCCTCGAACATCTTGCCGACCTCATCGAGCAGAACGATGGGCCGGTATGCCGAGGGGGAGTCCGCCGGACGTCCCTGTTTACGGAGCAGGCACAACTGCCCCTCCTTCCAAGGTTTCGGGAACCGCCCCGTTGCGAGACACGCGCTGAAGAGGTCCCGAAACCGCTCCTCCATTTGGGAGGCAGCGATGGCCACCACCCTTGCAGGGACACCGTCTGGGCCGGGGGCAGTTTTCTTTGGCCGGAGGCGGACCAACGCCGTGTGGATCTCGCTGTCCGTGACAGGGGGAGCCTGTTCCTCCTCTTCCGCTAGGGCCCTCCCCCGAGGGGGATTCATCGCTGGAGGGGAGAAATCGGCGTTCCTGCGCGGAAACAGGGAACGCACCACCTCATCCAGCAGCGAAGGCTCGAGGGTCTCTGTCACCGGGGGACCTGTGGAGCGCAATTTGTTGCGCACCGCCTTGTACGGTCTCCCGAATGGATCGCCGTCGAGTGTCTCCAGCAGCTCGGCTCTCGCTGAGTCTTTGGCGGCACCGATAGCTGACTTGAGGGCCGTCTTTGCCGCCACGTACGCTTCGTACAGACGGTCCTCGTCAGCTTCGTCTCGGCGCCGCCGACGACGGCTCCGCGTGAATTGGCGTTTAGCCGCCATGCACGCTGCCCGCAGTTGCGCCAACTCCTCCGACCACCAATACACAGCGCGGTTTGGAGGTGGGCGACGAGACCGAGGCATGCTGGAGTTGCACACTTCGGTCAGAGACCCTCTCAGTTGAGACGCTGCGGCGTCGACGTCTGCATTCAGGACGGCAGGGGGCGAAAGCCAGTCCTGCAGGAACGCGGCCTCCTTGGCAGCCTCCCGGTCAAGGCGGGTGAGAGCCCACCGGGGAAAGGGGGATCGACCCGACGATGTAGAAGTCCCCCGACGGCTCTGGGTGGAGATTTCGAACCGCACGTATCGGTGGTCCGACAAGGTCTCCACCATGTTCACCCGCCAGTTTTCCACACGTGCGGCTAGCGGTGGGGAGGCAAAGGTGACGTCCACTATGGACCCACCCTGCCGCCGCACGTGATAGATTATTCAAGTATTTTATCAAAATATACAAAAGAAATAACCATTTGTGTGTAATTACATGATAATTTTAAGTACTTAATAATTTTGGAAATACCTACCTACTGTACGATTATTGTAATTTTTGTAAACTACTACTTTTGCATCAATTTAGGTAATGAATAATGTAGGTACTTTCTGTGCTTATTTATGTTTCAATATTAGAATTAATTACGTTGTAATTTAATAACGTTATTAGTATATCATAACAATTTAAAATATTCTCTTTTTAAAATAAAAATCATGTAGGTAAGTGATTGACTAGTCTACCCACTAGTATAAAAGACATGTGTCGGTCGGGTGGGGTTACATTCTATGTACCGCCGCCGACCTGAACGGAGCTCCGAGCCTAATCAAGTTAAGTAATTAAGTAATAATAACATATTATGTTCTAAAAATGTAATATGTTGTATGTTTAAATATGTGTTGGTGTTCACTTATTAAAAATGTGTTAAAATTAAGTGTTTATTTGTTATTTTGTAATAATGAGGTGTTTATTTAATTGAAATAACAGTTAGAATAAACTATTATGAAATGAAGTTTAGTATTTTAAATCTAAGTACCTATTTACAACTTTATTCCTTTTCTTTTTAACTTAACTTTTAACTTTACATCAATATAATAACATATGGATTTGATTTAATCCATTAGTAAATTTTGCAAATGGAATAATTATAAATTAAATTTAATATTGATTGATTCTAACGGTAAGTATTTTGAGTCCATGGGTATGTATGTGTATGGTGTACATATACTTATACATGGACAACTTATCAGATGCATAGAATTTGAATACCAATAAACGCCCTTAGTTATATATTTTTTTATTTCACTAAGAGATAAAATTCTAACATCAGAAGTGGGATACGAACCAAAGATTAATCGGTCATATTATGTTTTCAGAAAGTGTGCGCGAGATTTCATAATGGATTCTACAGTAATTGAAAACCTACTGAAGACAATTCAAACAGCATTAACTGAGAAACGTCGAGGCGATGATGTTGTATTGCCGCCTTTTGACCCTGAGAAAAACGAAAATGGTGCTGATAGCTGGTGTCGTGCCATCAACTCTATTGCGGTGGACATGGGATGGAGTGATATAACAACAGTTGCTAAAGCAGGTAAAGCCTTAAAAGGTTCTGCTTTATTATGGTATGAAACGTGGGATCCTGAAGAAGGTAGGACATGGCAAATTTTTAAAACAACCTTGATTGATTTATACCCTGAAAAGCGTAATCTGTCTGAAAAATTATCTAGAGCGGTATTGTTGACGTCGGAAAATACAGATTCTTACTGTGAATATGCGAGAGAGAAACTAAGATTACTTAAACAAACAAAAATTGCATTTACAGAAATACAATTAGTAGAGCTTATATGTGGAGGTATACATGACACTACGGTAAAAATGGCAGCACACAATAGTCGTGTCGACACTACTGCCGAATTAATATCATTATTTACAACGTATTCCAAGGTTCCCAAAAAGCGACCATTAGATCACAAAACTGACAAAACTGACTCTTTAACCGCCTCTGGTAGTTCTAGTATGCTGCATAAACGAACCAAAATAGAGGATAGACGCTGTTTTATATGTAACAAGACGGGCCACTCTCGTGCTCAGTGTTTTTATAATTCAAATAATCAGTCAAAAAATTCTGCTTTATTGCCATCTCATTCCCCTGTACAATGTACGTACTGTAAAAAGTTAGGGCACACTGAAAATGTATGTTTCTTTAAACAACGAACCGGTAATTCTAAAAATATTACATCCACAAGCAATAACAAAGATGATGTAAATTGTTTTACAAAAACTAAAGGTCTAAAATTAACAGAAATTAGCATCAAAGATGTGACTCTTAATGCTCTTATTGATACTGGAGCGACATGCAGTATAATCAAAGACTCCATAGCTAAACGATTGGCCAGTAAAATAGACCCCTATTTCACAACACTTTCTGGTATTGGAAATGGTATCTTGCATATTTTTGGTAGAATTACTGTTCCTGTAAAATTTAACGAAATTTGTATTGAAATAGAATTTAACGTGGTTAGAGATAGTGAATTTAATTATGATTGTCTGATAGGTTGTAACATTGTAAAATATTCAGACGTCTCTGTTATCATGGATTCTATGGGTTGTAGGGTAATTCGTAGGCCCGTTCCATTATTGACTGACGTTGTTAACTGTACACATATCAATCATTTGGAACTGCTGGATGATTTAGTTAAACATTTACAAATTGACCTTCAGACTAAAATAAAAACAGTGTTTGCAAATTTTCCTTCTGTATTACCTTCTGAAAGCAATGTTGGGACAGTCAAAACTGGTTCGTTACATCTGCGCCTGAAAACGAATAGTGTTATAAATTACAGACCTTATAGATTGGCACCTATTGAAAGAGAAAAGGTCAATGAAATTTGCAAAGACCTTCTAAATAAAAATATAATCAGGGAAAGTGATTCTCCTTATGCTAGCCCTGTCTTACTTGTAAAAAAGAAAGACGGAACCGATCGTATGTGCGTTGATTTTAGAGCACTGAATAAAATTATCGAAAAAGAAAGATACCCCCTCCCTTTGATTGAGGACCAACTTGATAGATTGGGTAATTCGAAATATTATATATCAATTGATATGAAAAGTGGCTTCTATCAAATTCCTGTTTCCGAAGACTCTATCAAATATACCGCTTTTATCACGCCCGATAACCATTATGAGTTTACAAAAATGCCTTTCGGCATTTGTAATGGTCCGTCAGTCTTCCAAAAAGCTATTAGTAAAGCTGTCCGCCATTTAAATTTTCTATTAGTATACATAGATGACCTGTTAATTCCATTTAAAACTGAAACTGAGGGATTACAATATTTGGAACTAACTTTAAATGCTCTTAGTATAGCGGGATTTACTATAAACTTGAAGAAGTGTAAATTTTTTGTCAAAGAGATAGAGTATCTGGGTAGAAATGTCTCGGAAGAAGGAATAAGGCCAAGTCAAAGTAAAATTACCGCATTAACCAACTCGCCAACACCTACTTCTATCAAAGAGGTACGACGATTTATGGGACTAGCTAGCTATTTCCGTAGATTTATACCAGAATTTGCTTCAAAGACGGTCAGTATTACTAAATTAACGAAAAAGGATCAAAAATGGGAATGGGGCGATGAGCAAGAAAAAGCTAAAGAATACGTTATAAGACACTTAACATCGAAACCGCTTTTGACTGTGTTTGACCCGAAGTTGCCGACGGAGTTACATACGGACGCCAGTTCAATAGGTTATGGAGCTATTTTACTTCAAAAATTAAACCAACAGTGTAGAGTTGTGGCATATTTCAGCAAACGAACGACCCCAACTGAATCCAGATATTGTTCGTACGATTTAGAAACGTTGGCTATTTTTAATGCTCTTCGCCATTTTAGAGTATATTTGTTAGGAATAAGTTTTACCATAGTGACTGATTGCAATTCCATTAAGTCCACTATGACAAAAAAGGATTTATCTCCTCGTGTGGCTAGATGGTGGACTTTTATGCAGGACTTTCAATTCCAAATTTCATACAAAAAGGGAACATTTGTACAGCATGTCGATTATCTCAGCCGTAACCCACCACTTGAAAGACCTATAGTTCATATTATCGAAAACCTAAATCCTGATCACCCATCATGGTTAAAGATTGCACAACAGAATGATCATGAAACTCAAAACTTATTAAATTCAGTTAGAAATGGTGACGTTGACGTGAATCAATATGTAATTATTAACGAATTGCTGCATTATAAAACTGATCCTAACAGTATACCAAAATTATTTGTCCCGAAGGGGTATAGGCTGAGCATGCTACGACTCTATCATGACGAAAATTGCCACGTAGGTTATGATAAAACACTCCATAAACTTAGAGAACATTTCTGGTTTCCCAGCTTAGCAGCTTTTACTAAAAAGTACATTTCCCACTGCCTAATCTGTACTTCTCGTAAGGGTCATTCGGGGCCCAAACAAGGGTTGCTCCACCCTTTAGTAAAAAGTATTCCCTTTCATACAATTCACCTTGATTGTACTGGGCCTTTTAGACAGTCCGCGGATGGTTATAGACACATCTTGTTAATTATCGATGGTTTTACAAAGTTTTGTATGCTAAAACCACTTACGAATTTAGGAGGATCAGAATTAGTATTTGTTTTACGAGAGACTCTAACATTATTTGGTACTCCGTCTCTGATAATTACAGATAGAGGGACAAATTTTGCTTCAAATAATGTTCAGTCACTGTTTAGAGAGTTACAAATCCGACACCATATGATAGCCACTGGTACCCCTCGCGGAAATGGTCAGGTGGAGCGTTATGTAGCTACAGTAATAAATATGTTGACTACATCAACCAATAACACTGCAGAATGGCCAAACGTTCTTTGGAATGTACAACAATCCCTTAATACTACTATTCAGAAAACGACAGGATTTTCACCTATTAGACTCCTAATAGGTAGAGAAGGAAACATACCTCCCATACAGGCTCGCTTAGATGATGTTGTAGATGAATCAAATCAGCCCCATATTGATGTAAACACTGATCGTGATCTAGCACGACAAAAACTAAATGAAAGTGCTATTAATTCTAAACACCGTTTTGACAATACCAGACGAGATAATAAGACTTATTCCGTTGGTGACACTGTTTATGTTAGTCAGGACCATAGACGTCATGACAAACTTGCTCCAAAATATAGAGGGCCTTACGAGATCATAGAAGCTCTAGAAAATGACAGATTTGCGCTTCGGGGTCAAAATAATATTAGGGTTATCACAGTGGCTAAGGACAAATTAAGATTATATTACATACAAATATTTTGTTCCTGGCCAGGCGGCCAGGTGAATGGTTGGAACAAAATATTTGTTTTGAGGAATCCGTGTGAATCCGTGTAAAGCGGATCGGTGGTAGATTATTATTTTAAAATATAAATTGTCGTTATTGTTATGATATGATTAAAGAAATGATAAAACATTGATAAAATGAATTTCAGATTGAAAGAACATACATATTTATATTATAGGGATGATTTAATTTTGTTTTTGTTTTTCGATGAATTAATTGATTATGAATTGTAACCATGTAACATTGTAACTATGTCTATTATGATAAAATACAGTACATATTACCGCTGGTCGGCTTCTGGCCGGATATTAACCTGAATATCATATAGCGGCGGGTGATAGGGTTAATATACGACGGTCAGGAGTCACAAAAAAAAAAAAAAAAAAAAAAAAAAGTCGCTGGTCGATCTTTGCCCTGATACTTCACTGAAATTCACTGTGCAGCGAGTGATAGGTGCTTGTATGCCAAGGCCATAGATCAAAAGTAATACTGCTGGTTAATTGCGAATTAATGCAGCAGGTGAAAAAAAAAAAAAAAAAAAAAAGAAAAAAAAATGTATGTAAAAAGAAAAAATAATAATAAAGGAAATAAAACTAATGAAGGGTACTTCGAGAACGAAGTACTGGTCAGTCTGGCCGTGATAGATTATTCAAGTATTTTATCAAAATATACAAAAGAAATAACCATTTGTGTGTAATTACATGATAATTTTAAGTACTTAATAATTTTGGAAATACCTACCTACTGTACGATTATTGTAATTTTTGTAAACTACTACTTTTGCATCAATTTAGGTAATGAATAATGTAGGTACTTTCTGTGCTTATTTATGTTTCAATATTAGAATTAATTACGTTGTAATTTAATAACGTTATTAGTATATCATAACAATTTAAAATATTCTCTTTTTAAAATAAAAATCATGTAGGTAAGTGATTGACTAGTCTACCCACTAGTATAAAAGACATGTGTCGGTCGGGTGGGGTTACATTCTATGTACCGCCGCCGACCTGAACGGAGCTCCGAGCCTAATCAAGTTAAGTAATTAAGTAATAATAACATATTATGTTCTAAAAATGTAATATGTTGTATGTTTAAATATGTGTTGGTGTTCACTTATTAAAAATGTGTTAAAATTAAGTGTTTATTTGTTATTTTGTAATAATGAGGTGTTTATTTAATTGAAATAACAGTTAGAATAAACTATTATGAAATGAAGTTTAGTATTTTAAATCTAAGTACCTATTTACAACTTTATTCCTTTTCTTTTTAACTTAACTTTTAACTTTACATCAATATAATAACATATGGATTTGATTTAATCCATTAGTAAATTTTGCAAATGGAATAATTATAAATTAAATTTAATATTGATTGATTCTAACGGTAAGTATTTTGAGTCCATGGGTATGTATGTGTATGGTGTACATATACTTATACATGGACAACTTATCAGATGCATAGAATTTGAATACCAATAAACGCCCTTAGTTATATATTTTTTTATTTCACTAAGAGATAAAATTCTAACATCAGAAGTGGGATACGAACCAAAGATTAATCGGTCATATTATGTTTTCAGAAAGTGTGCGCGAGATTTCATAATGGATTCTACAGTAATTGAAAACCTACTGAAGACAATTCAAACAGCATTAACTGAGAAACGTCGAGGCGATGATGTTGTATTGCCGCCTTTTGACCCTGAGAAAAACGAAAATGGTGCTGATAGCTGGTGTCGTGCCATCAACTCTATTGCGGTGGACATGGGATGGAGTGATATAACAACAGTTGCTAAAGCAGGTAAAGCCTTAAAAGGTTCTGCTTTATTATGGTATGAAACGTGGGATCCTGAAGAAGGTAGGACATGGCAAATTTTTAAAACAACCTTGATTGATTTATACCCTGAAAAGCGTAATCTGTCTGAAAAATTATCTAGAGCGGTATTGTTGACGTCGGAAAATACAGATTCTTACTGTGAATATGCGAGAGAGAAACTAAGATTACTTAAACAAACAAAAATTGCATTTACAGAAATACAATTAGTAGAGCTTATATGTGGAGGTATACATGACACTACGGTAAAAATGGCAGCACACAATAGTCGTGTCGACACTACTGCCGAATTAATATCATTATTTACAACGTATTCCAAGGTTCCCAAAAAGCGACCATTAGATCACAAAACTGACAAAACTGACTCTTTAACCGCCTCTGGTAGTTCTAGTATGCTGCATAAACGAACCAAAATAGAGGATAGACGCTGTTTTATATGTAACAAGACGGGCCACTCTCGTGCTCAGTGTTTTTATAATTCAAATAATCAGTCAAAAAATTCTGCTTTATTGCCATCTCATTCCCCTGTACAATGTACGTACTGTAAAAAGTTAGGGCACACTGAAAATGTATGTTTCTTTAAACAACGAACCGGTAATTCTAAAAATATTACATCCACAAGCAATAACAAAGATGATGTAAATTGTTTTACAAAAACTAAAGGTCTAAAATTAACAGAAATTAGCATCAAAGATGTGACTCTTAATGCTCTTATTGATACTGGAGCGACATGCAGTATAATCAAAGACTCCATAGCTAAACGATTGGCCAGTAAAATAGACCCCTATTTCACAACACTTTCTGGTATTGGAAATGGTATCTTGCATATTTTTGGTAGAATTACTGTTCCTGTAAAATTTAACGAAATTTGTATTGAAATAGAATTTAACGTGGTTAGAGATAGTGAATTTAATTATGATTGTCTGATAGGTTGTAACATTGTAAAATATTCAGACGTCTCTGTTATCATGGATTCTATGGGTTGTAGGGTAATTCGTAGGCCCGTTCCATTATTGACTGACGTTGTTAACTGTACACATATCAATCATTTGGAACTGCTGGATGATTTAGTTAAACATTTACAAATTGACCTTCAGACTAAAATAAAAACAGTGTTTGCAAATTTTCCTTCTGTATTACCTTCTGAAAGCAATGTTGGGACAGTCAAAACTGGTTCGTTACATCTGCGCCTGAAAACGAATAGTGTTATAAATTACAGACCTTATAGATTGGCACCTATTGAAAGAGAAAAGGTCAATGAAATTTGCAAAGACCTTCTAAATAAAAATATAATCAGGGAAAGTGATTCTCCTTATGCTAGCCCTGTCTTACTTGTAAAAAAGAAAGACGGAACCGATCGTATGTGCGTTGATTTTAGAGCACTGAATAAAATTATCGAAAAAGAAAGATACCCCCTCCCTTTGATTGAGGACCAACTTGATAGATTGGGTAATTCGAAATATTATATATCAATTGATATGAAAAGTGGCTTCTATCAAATTCCTGTTTCCGAAGACTCTATCAAATATACCGCTTTTATCACGCCCGATAACCATTATGAGTTTACAAAAATGCCTTTCGGCATTTGTAATGGTCCGTCAGTCTTCCAAAAAGCTATTAGTAAAGCTGTCCGCCATTTAAATTTTCTATTAGTATACATAGATGACCTGTTAATTCCATTTAAAACTGAAACTGAGGGATTACAATATTTGGAACTAACTTTAAATGCTCTTAGTATAGCGGGATTTACTATAAACTTGAAGAAGTGTAAATTTTTTGTCAAAGAGATAGAGTATCTGGGTAGAAATGTCTCGGAAGAAGGAATAAGGCCAAGTCAAAGTAAAATTACCGCATTAACCAACTCGCCAACACCTACTTCTATCAAAGAGGTACGACGATTTATGGGACTAGCTAGCTATTTCCGTAGATTTATACCAGAATTTGCTTCAAAGACGGTCAGTATTACTAAATTAACGAAAAAGGATCAAAAATGGGAATGGGGCGATGAGCAAGAAAAAGCTAAAGAATACGTTATAAGACACTTAACATCGAAACCGCTTTTGACTGTGTTTGACCCGAAGTTGCCGACGGAGTTACATACGGACGCCAGTTCAATAGGTTATGGAGCTATTTTACTTCAAAAATTAAACCAACAGTGTAGAGTTGTGGCATATTTCAGCAAACGAACGACCCCAACTGAATCCAGATATTGTTCGTACGATTTAGAAACGTTGGCTATTTTTAATGCTCTTCGCCATTTTAGAGTATATTTGTTAGGAATAAGTTTTACCATAGTGACTGATTGCAATTCCATTAAGTCCACTATGACAAAAAAGGATTTATCTCCTCGTGTGGCTAGATGGTGGACTTTTATGCAGGACTTTCAATTCCAAATTTCATACAAAAAGGGAACATTTGTACAGCATGTCGATTATCTCAGCCGTAACCCACCACTTGAAAGACCTATAGTTCATATTATCGAAAACCTAAATCCTGATCACCCATCATGGTTAAAGATTGCACAACAGAATGATCATGAAACTCAAAACTTATTAAATTCAGTTAGAAATGGTGACGTTGACGTGAATCAATATGTAATTATTAACGAATTGCTGCATTATAAAACTGATCCTAACAGTATACCAAAATTATTTGTCCCGAAGGGGTATAGGCTGAGCATGCTACGACTCTATCATGACGAAAATTGCCACGTAGGTTATGATAAAACACTCCATAAACTTAGAGAACATTTCTGGTTTCCCAGCTTAGCAGCTTTTACTAAAAAGTACATTTCCCACTGCCTAATCTGTACTTCTCGTAAGGGTCATTCGGGGCCCAAACAAGGGTTGCTCCACCCTTTAGTAAAAAGTATTCCCTTTCATACAATTCACCTTGATTGTACTGGGCCTTTTAGACAGTCCGCGGATGGTTATAGACACATCTTGTTAATTATCGATGGTTTTACAAAGTTTTGTATGCTAAAACCACTTACGAATTTAGGAGGATCAGAATTAGTATTTGTTTTACGAGAGACTCTAACATTATTTGGTACTCCGTCTCTGATAATTACAGATAGAGGGACAAATTTTGCTTCAAATAATGTTCAGTCACTGTTTAGAGAGTTACAAATCCGACACCATATGATAGCCACTGGTACCCCTCGCGGAAATGGTCAGGTGGAGCGTTATGTAGCTACAGTAATAAATATGTTGACTACATCAACCAATAACACTGCAGAATGGCCAAACGTTCTTTGGAATGTACAACAATCCCTTAATACTACTATTCAGAAAACGACAGGATTTTCACCTATTAGACTCCTAATAGGTAGAGAAGGAAACATACCTCCCATACAGGCTCGCTTAGATGATGTTGTAGATGAATCAAATCAGCCCCATATTGATGTAAACACTGATCGTGATCTAGCACGACAAAAACTAAATGAAAGTGCTATTAATTCTAAACACCGTTTTGACAATACCAGACGAGATAATAAGACTTATTCCGTTGGTGACACTGTTTATGTTAGTCAGGACCATAGACGTCATGACAAACTTGCTCCAAAATATAGAGGGCCTTACGAGATCATAGAAGCTCTAGAAAATGACAGATTTGCGCTTCGGGGTCAAAATAATATTAGGGTTATCACAGTGGCTAAGGACAAATTAAGATTATATTACATACAAATATTTTGTTCCTGGCCAGGCGGCCAGGTGAATGGTTGGAACAAAATATTTGTTTTGAGGAATCCGTGTGAATCCGTGTAAAGCGGATCGGTGGTAGATTATTATTTTAAAATATAAATTGTCGTTATTGTTATGATATGATTAAAGAAATGATAAAACATTGATAAAATGAATTTCAGATTGAAAGAACATACATATTTATATTATAGGGATGATTTAATTTTGTTTTTGTTTTTCGATGAATTAATTGATTATGAATTGTAACCATGTAACATTGTAACTATGTCTATTATGATAAAATACAGTACATATTACCGCTGGTCGGCTTCTGGCCGGATATTAACCTGAATATCATATAGCGGCGGGTGATAGGGTTAATATACGACGGTCAGGAGTCACAAAAAAAAAAAAAAAAAAAAAAAAAAGTCGCTGGTCGATCTTTGCCCTGATACTTCACTGAAATTCACTGTGCAGCGAGTGATAGGTGCTTGTATGCCAAGGCCATAGATCAAAAAGTAATACTGCTGGTTAATTGCGAATTAATGCAGCAGGTGAAAAAAAAAAAAAAAAAAAAAAAAAAAAAAAATGTATGTAAAAAGAAAAAATAATAATAAAGGAAATAAAACTAATGAAGGGTACTTCGAGAACGAAGTACTGGTCAGTCTGGCCGTGATAGATTATTCAAGTATTTTATCAAAATATACAAAAGAAATAACCATTTGTGTGTAATTACATGATAATTTTAAGTACTTAATAATTTTGGAAATACCTACCTACTGTACGATTATTGTAATTTTTGTAAACTACTACTTTTGCATCAATTTAGGTAATGAATAATGTAGGTACTTTCTGTGCTTATTTATGTTTCAATATTAGAATTAATTACGTTGTAATTTAATAACGTTATTAGTATATCATAACAATTTAAAATATTCTCTTTTTAAAATAAAAATCATGTAGGTAAGTGATTGACTAGTCTACCCACTAGTATAAAAGACATGTGTCGGTCGGGTGGGGTTACATTCTATGTACCGCCGCCGACCTGAACGGAGCTCCGAGCCTAATCAAGTTAAGTAATTAAGTAATAATAACATATTATGTTCTAAAAATGTAATATGTTGTATGTTTAAATATGTGTTGGTGTTCACTTATTAAAAATGTGTTAAAATTAAGTGTTTATTTGTTATTTTGTAATAATGAGGTGTTTATTTAATTGAAATAACAGTTAGAATAAACTATTATGAAATGAAGTTTAGTATTTTAAATCTAAGTACCTATTTACAACTTTATTCCTTTTCTTTTTAACTTAACTTTTAACTTTACATCAATATAATAACATATGGATTTGATTTAATCCATTAGTAAATTTTGCAAATGGAATAATTATAAATTAAATTTAATATTGATTGATTCTAACGGTAAGTATTTTGAGTCCATGGGTATGTATGTGTATGGTGTACATATACTTATACATGGACAACTTATCAGATGCATAGAATTTGAATACCAATAAACGCCCTTAGTTATATATTTTTTTATTTCACTAAGAGATAAAATTCTAACACACGCATGTTTGAACTCTCCCCCTATTCAGAAGGGAGAGACCAGAGGAGGCTGCCCACGCCTCAAGCGCCCGCCCACGGGCGTCGGTAGCCGGGTTGCCCCACGTCTCCGACTTGGCGTTCAGGTCCCCCAGCACAGAGACCTGTCGAGGCGTTATCCTGCCGACAACAGCTGCAAGGACTCCGAGAAAATCCTCGAAGTCTTGCAGAGGGCGATTTGGGGAGAAATAGACACCCACTAGTGCCAAGTCCTCCCACGCGACGGCCACGTATCCCGATCCTCTCTCTAAAAGTGAGAGGGGAGGAGAGCCTGTAGAAGGCCGTGCCGCAACTGCCACAAGGCCGTCCCTGTCGCCCAACCAACGGTCAGGGATTGAATAGGGCTCAGCGACTACCGCCACATCCACCAACCAATCTGCCATAGACTGCACCAGCAGGTCTTGGGCCGCTCTGCAGTGGTTGGTGTTGGCCTGTAGGATGCGATGACTGGGCCCCATTATTCAATCATCGCATCACCCTCGTCGGCGTCCGCGACCGGTGTGTCGGCGGCGGTAGCTGCAGCTGCAGGTCGCATTTGCGCCTGCATTTTGCCCTTCTTCGTGGGGGGATTGCACTTCCTCCCAGCCATCAAGTGATTCGACGGGCGACCACTAGCGGCACAAACAGCACAGTGCGGTGTGACGGCATCACAGGATGCCGCCATGTGCCCTTCCTTCCCGCAACGGTAGCAGGTGTCCACCCTCTCCACCGTGGACGGACACATTGTGCGGGTGTGCCCTATGCCGAAACACTTAAAGCAGCGTAGGGGTCGCTCTTCAAGTGCCCGGACCACGGCTGAACTGAACCCAATTCGGAGACGCCCTTTTGTTTTAACCAGGACGGCCTTGGCTGCGGTGACTGGACAGTCCACGCGTGTTGTGCCCAGACCGCGGCGACCAGTCCTGATAGCCCGACCTTGCACCGAATCGACAGGGCAACCTCCTGCTGCTGCAATGGCCGCCACCACTTCTTCCTTGGAGACGGAGTCATCCAAGTTGGCGACCTCTAAAGTCGCGGACTTGACTGGCCTGGCGACCTTTGCCACGTCTGCGATGCCCTCGCGCAATTTAGTTGCAAATAGGTCCGCATTTTGAGAACCCAATGCCCCGGGAAACTCGAAAATTCGAGCTCCGGTTTGAGTACGGCGGCAAGAGACGGCCCCAATCCCCAGCTGGGTGGGATCGGCATGGGCACGAGCCCGCGTCAATACGGACTCGTATGTTTCGCCCCTTTCGGCGGCCTCGGGGGTGATGGTCACCGTAACCGCCGCCGTTTTGGGAGCCGCCAGTTTCCTCCCTTTTGCTGTCGGAACAGCAGGGGCCCTCTTGGCTGCGGAAGTAGCAGGGGCGGGCTTGGAGGCCGCTTTCCTTCCCTTCCCTCGCTTCACCACCTCCGTCCATGTTTCGGTGGGAGCAATGGCAGAAGACTCCAGCACGTCCCTTTCCCGACCCAGAGGAGCTGTTTGGGTCGTTTCCAGCTCAGCTGCACTTGCGCTGGGTGTAGGTGGAGCCGCCGTCTTTGTGGTTTTGCCCCGTCCTTTGCCCTTAGAAGGCTTTGGGACCTGGGGCAGTCCGCTGGTGGTTGGAGCTGCTGGCGGTGCCAGTGCCGCAGATTGCGCTCTGTCCGCCGCGAGCGGAGGGCGGATGCGCTTCTCTGGCAACAGCCGATCCTCAATGCCCGCAAAGCAGGCTCTGGTGAAGGCCCTTTCCTCCATAATAACCTTCCGGATTATATCCTCAAAGTTGGAGGAGGAGAAGGAGGAAGGGCCTGTTGCCGCCACGTTGTTGGCCGATGGGGCCGTGGCTTCAGCCAGTTTTTTGTGGAGGTCGCTGACCTCAGCTTGTAGGCAATCCACCCGCGCCTGCAGTTGCCGCGACTCTTCTGTCGCCGTGCGCTGCACCAGCTCCGCGATAATGCCGTGCATGCTGGCAGCACGGCATTTAAGGGCCTTTTGGAAGGTCCCCTTGAGGTTCGAGGACTTAGAGGCGACGTCAACTATCTCTTCTTTGTCCTCTTGTGCCATTCGCGCCAACTCGGCCACCGAATGGTCCGCATACAGGACGTTGGATGCCCCGTAGCCGGCCCTGGACCTAAAAGCGCTTGTTGCGCGCTCTTTGGCAGCAACCTTCTCCTCCAGGTCCTTCTGCCCCTCCGCCCGTCTGGTTTGTGCCAGAGACGCCTTTAATTGGCGTTGAGCCTCATCGAGTCCCACGTCGTGGGCACTCGATTTGGCCTTGACCTTGCGTTTCGTCTTGCCGATGGACTCCAAAGAGTCATCCGACTCGACCCTACCATACGCCCGCTTTAACTCATAGCGATTAGTGGCCGCCCGCGACTCGGTTGTGGACTCCTCACAGTCCGACAACTCGTCCGCCCGACAAAACAAGCTAGCCGCAGATGGTGCGCGGCTAGCGTCCGACAACATGTCAGTTTGGCCCTGAGAAGGGCCGTTAGATTGGCCCTGAGAAGGGCCGTTGGGTTCGCCCTGAGAAGGGCGTTTTGACAGGAAGCGCCCAGAGGCGTCCCGCAGAGGCTTCGACATAGACGAAGACGACATATTCGCACAAAACCGCAAAGGAAAAACGTACGAATTCACAGCGCTCGTTAGCCGCCGGTCTGCCACTCCGTTACGGTGGTCAGACACGGCGTTGCCCGGGGATCACTACGAGGAAGTCAGCACTGTGGGGGGATCCCCAACCTAACCTAACCTAACCTGCCTTTAACGAGAGAGGCGGAGTTGTATGAGGGATACAGGGCGGCGAAAGCCGTCCTCAAGGCGGAAATACTGCGGGCCAAGGAGGAGGCCCGCCGAGAGATGCTGGGGACTCTGGACAGAGATCCGTGGGGACGCCCGTACCGGATGGTACGCGACAAGCTCCGCGCTTGGGCTCCCCCGCTCACCCAGAGTCTCCGGCCAGAGGTCTTATAGGAGGTGATTGGCGCCCTGTTCCCCCGACTGTGGAGGGGCTTCACCCCTCCGTATATGACTCCGCCCCCTGCGGTGCCCGACGCGGGCTATAGCGACGACGACGACGACATCGTCCCAGAGGTGACCGAGGCAGAACTGAGAGCGGCGGTGCGCCGGATGGGCGCCAAGAACACCGCCCCAGGACCCGACGGCTTGCATGGCAAAGCATGGGTCCTGGCCTCAGAGGCTCTCGGGCCTCGATTAATCGGTCTCTACAGCGCATGCTTGGAGAGAGGCCAGTTCCCGCTGCTCTGGAAAGCGGGAAAACTGGTCCTCGTGCGGAAGACGGGGCGCCCTGCGGACTCTCCGTCCGCATACCGGCCCATAGTGCTGCTCGACGACGCGAAAGTGTTCGAAAGAATAATTTCGAAACGCCTCGTCGCGCACCTGACGGACATTGGGCCGGACCTATCGAACGGCCAGTTCGGCTTCCGCAGAGGGCGCTCCACGGTGGACGCCATCATGCGCGTTAGGGACCGGACGATGGGGACTGCAGTGTCCAGGGGTAAGGTCGTAGTGGCGGTGTCTCTGGACATCGCCAACTCCTTCAACTCCCTGCCCTGGAGCTGCATCTTGGAGGCACTCCGATATCATCGGGTGCCTACCTACCTCCGTCGTGTAATCGAGGCATACCTAACGGACAGGTCCGTCATCTACCCCGGTCACCGGGGCGAGTGGAACCGGCGAGAGATGTCACGCGGTGTTCCACAGGGTTCGGTTCTGGGGCCGCTCCTGTGGAACATCGGTTATGACTGGGTGCTGCGCACCGACCTCCCGAACGGCGTTAGCACAATATGCTACGCCGACGACACGCTGGTGTTAGCGCACGGGAGGTAGCACCAGGCGGCGGCCGACTTAATGGCGACAGCGGTTGCGACAGTCGTTGAGAGAATCCGGCAGTTGGGACTCGAGGTGGCGCTCCACAAGTCCGAGGCCATGTGTTTTCATGGCCGCGGGAACGCGCCACCTCCGGGTGGGTCCCAAATAACGGCGGGAGGAGTTAACATCGTCGAGACGACGATGAAGTACCTAGGACTCGTCCTCGACAGTCGGTGGAACTTCATAGAACACTTCCGACGTTTGGCTCCAAAGTTGGAGAGGACGGGGGCTGCGTTTAAACGCATCCTCCCCAACCTCGGGGGGCCAAACGCCTCCTGCCGGAGGTTATACGCCGGTGTCGTGCGGTCCATGGCCCTCTACGGCGCCCCTGTCTGGGCGCCAAACCTGTTGCGGCGTCCCGCTCGGACGCTGCTCATGGCACAGAGGGTCATGGCGATCCGAATGATCCGCGGATACCGCACGATCTCTGGGGAGTCGGCGAACCTCCTTGCCGGATTACCGCCGTGGGATCTGGAGGCGAAGGTCCTCGCGCGCGTGTACAGCATGCGCGCGGAGGCACGTCGCCGGGGCGAAACCCCGCTGCCGCGCCAAATAAGTGCGTGGCGGGATGAGCTCCGGCGCGATCTCATGGCGGAATGGCAGCAGCGACTGTCGCAACCGAGGGCTGGGCTCGCTGCCATCGCAGCGGTAAGTGCCCTCTTTGAGGAGTGACTTGAGAGACGCTACGGCGTCCTCACCTACCGCCTGACGCAGGTCCTCACCGGACATGGAAGTTTCGGGAGGTACCTGTGTCTGATGGGGCGGGAGGAAACGCCCGGGTGTCATCACTGCGAGGACCGCCCTGAGGACACGGTGGAACACACGGTGGGAGAATGCCCTTCGTGGGCTGAGCACCGCCGTGTCCTCAGGGAAGTGATCGGCGATGGCGACCTCTCGCGTCCGGGCCTAGTGCAGGCCATGATGCGGAGCGAGGGGGACTGGGATGCCGTCTCCTCCTTTTGCGAAGCAGTCATGCTAGCTAAGGAGGAGGCGGGACGCGTGAGGCAGCGAAGCGCTGCCTCCTCGCAACCCAGCCATCGCAAAGGACACATCGGGCGTCGGGGATCGCGAGACGATCTCCGGCCACCGTAAGCGCGGGCCTGCGGACGGCGAGCATGGGTGGCTCCCCGTCCGACCAGAAACAGATCCGAGCGTACGGCGCGTCGCGTTCCGCGCGCGCCTCAAAGAGCCATCAGACAACCACAGAGTGGGCAAGCAGTGAACAAACAATTGGCCGACGTCACTTCAACCCCACCACCGAGTGATATATCAACCCCACCAGCGCAAGCGCAAGCTCGGGAATCGTTCGTCAATCGTTGCCCAGTTCACACGTTACGCAATCGCTGAGTAATTTTATTGTGCACTGTCGAAAGTAAACGTTACTTTAATTACGAAGATTTAATTGTTTTATTACTGCATAAACATACCTCTACCGATATATAAGACGAAGAGGGTTCTCGCTTGACATCGCCCGCACCATCATTCCGACATATATAATAAAAAAAAAAAAAAAAAAAGACTCAATATTTGTTTCGTGATTCGTGCTCTGCCGCCTTCTTATAAGTCGCTCCATTTCACGCTAGAGGTGTTAAAAAATATGACAACTTGTTCACTATATTGTAACACAAACAAAAAAACAATTTATGATATAATTTTGTGTTGATACATAATTATTTAAGCATTTCAGGCGTTATTGTAATAACAATATTTAGACGAACGGAACGTTGCTACAAGTGGATCCTGAGTGAACGAATGAAAGAATGCTATTTATGTTTTTTATCTGTGGGACTATGGACTTTCTTTGGTACTAGCTGATCCCCGAATAGTCTTAGTTTTATAATTGGAACAAATTTTAGTCCTGGTACTAGCTTTAATACCGTAATAAACCTAGATCTTATAGTCCGGGTTTAAACCAGTACTAAGTCGAACTTTTGTAATAAGACGGTTACTGTTTTATTATAGTTATGTTTAGATAAATGAGTTAGGGACAATTATTAAACTTTTATTTCTTATAATGTAATTAAAATTAAGATTATAACATAAATATTATCATGGAACTTGATAGTAAACAATGACTAGTGATTGGTAGTAGTGCGTAGCGGCGAGGCGTGGCGAGCATTTGTCACGTGAGCACGAGCACGAGCAACACAATCGCGAAGCCGGCCGCCAGGCACACGATGAGGCCCAGCTTCTTCTGTAACAGCGAGGTCACGGTTATATTGCAATATTCGAGCGCGGTTCCTGAGACCCAGTTTGTCATGTTGCAGCCGGTGCTTACCTTGCGCGCCTTGGTACGGCTGACGGTGCCCTTGAGTAGCTGCGTGCCACCGCTGCCGACGTGCTCAGTGGCCTGAAGTGCGTAGTACTCTACGCTGTCCACCTGGTCTTGCTGCAACATAGCAAACATCAAAATGAGAAACCACTTCTAGCTATGCTGAAGCTGTACCAAAAACTTACATCCACTCTCATTTTAATGGACCTTAGAATAATACCGATCGAGACGTCGCAGATCAAAATTTCGCCCGGTTTATTTGCGATGCACTTCTGCAGATTCATTACGAGCATTTTCGTTCAAAATATAATGACTGTGACATATCGATGAATGCCCAAGATGAAATCTCCTATGTGCGGTTCATCAGAAACAGCTAAGGGTCGGAGATTGTGGCAAGTTCCTAAAGTATGAACTGTAATCACATGAGCATTACTCATTACTCCTATAAAAGACTACATTGTAATGTAAACGCGCCGCTTTCTCTACTTTCGTGTGGTTTGGAAATTATTATTTTTCCCAAATGCTGTTCAAAATGTACTTTGCGCTGCTCTGGCGCTTAAACTACTTTATATTATAAAAACGCTGTTAAGACATAAAATATAGAAAATTGTGAGTAGTTTCATTTTGTAGTTATCGGTTTTCACGTACAATGCACAGGAAAAGAGATATTATAAAAAAAAACTGTATTTGGCCGCCATTTTTCGTTTAATTTTCACCAAATAGCGTGTCTGGAAGAAGAATAGCATTTTTCATATTTTTACTGCTGCAACTTTCCAAAATCATTCAGCCAAGCTAATTTAATTTAAATATACGACATACTTAAGAGAATGTCGCGGTGGCCGGAGGTCCAAGACGCCCACTTCTCATCAATGAGGGTGCGGGTTCGAAATCTACCAACGGCAAGCAACTCTTTTCCATGTGAGAAGAGGCTTCGCTCAGCAGTGGGCATTTATAGGCTGTTGATGTAAGAGAACTAATAGAGGAAAGCTCTGCACCGCTGCATACAGCGCTGCGTTTGGTGGAAGTGCGAAAATATCTAAATAAGTGATCCAATTTTAAAAACCCAGAAATACTTTGACCGACCGTGGAATCGAAACCGAGACCCCTTGCCCGGCAGTCGCACTTGCGGCCACTCGGCCAACGAGGCGGTCCGTACTGAGATGTTCCATTTACATAGTAATAATATAGGGCACTACTCTAGGGCAGTAGTTTTTGCATGAAGAAGTAACAAACAAATGCTTACTTTTTATATTATATATTATATTATATTATATATTATATCCTTATCCTTATAATATTATAAATCGGAAAGTGAGTTTGTTTGTTTGTTTGTTCCGCTTTCACTCCGTAACTACTTAACCGATTGCTTTGAATTTTTGCAGAAGTAAAGTTAGAAGTCCGGATTAAATAATAGGTTACTTTTTATCCTGGAAAAAAATTATATTGCCGATGGAAAACAAAAGTAATTAGTATAGATGGCGCTGTGTGTATTGGTGTATGTCACATAGGCTACTTTTTATTTTTTTGTGACACGAGCGAAGCAGCTGGTAAAAGCTAGTATTTATATTACGTCCATTGTCCAGGTGTATAATTACAACAAATGAATATAATAACATAGGAGGCAGTAGCATGGTGTATGAGCCGAGTAAGTACGTATGTACCTGTTGCGCGACGAGGTGCGCGAGCTGCGTGAAGAGGTCGCGCACGTCGACCAGCGCGGCCTCGAGGCGCGCGAGCTCCTCGTGGCGCGCCTCCACGTCGCGCAGTGCGCGCTTCGCCTCTGCGGTCTCGGCGCGCAAGTTGTCCACGAACAGCGCGATGTTGTTGGACTCCAGCAGCGCCTCGCACTCCTCCTCCGACACCGACAGCTGGGCTGCAACACGCCGCGCGCTCTCCTCACTGACTCTAATTAAATCGAGCCATTGAACTTGTTCAATAAGCGTTATTTCATCTACAATTAGGAATCGCTTCCTAACCATACATACCGCTAATGTAAGGCTACGTGTACATGCGCCTGCGTTTTAAATGATATCTCGATTTTTCTACGTTACAAGGAGGATATCAACAAATAAGTTAAATATTGTAATTATGCACGTTTATCATCATCAAGTTCCCACGGGAATGGAATAAAACAAGACATTTTTACAAACCGGGGATGTCGCAAACATAATTTAGCGCATACGTAATTAATATCATGTACAGCTACCCAGACAGCACAGCAGTAACAGGTAACTACATATTATAAACTTCTTATTCAAGTCATTAACCCGACCTTCAGTTCGACTTTAGTAGTTTTTGTCTGTCCGTACGATGTCTGTACCTGCATACGGCCAGGTTCTTAGTTTCCAACAGAATGATATAGGACGACTCCCAAATTATGCAATCACTACTTTTAGGATGTTTTTATTTGGAAGTAACACATGAGAGTAGCGGGCGACGAATCGCGGCGCGGTGTGGTCATCCTACATCCGCTTGAACTCAATTAGTTAATGCGCGTACTATTCGCTCGCTCCTGCCGTCATTGAATCAAAGGAAACAGTAAATGACTGGCGGACTAGCCACTCACTGAGCTGGATCTGGTGCTGCAGCAAAAGCAGCTGCTGCGCGCGTACGGCGTCCAGCGCAGCGTGGTGACGCTGCAGCGCGTCCGCGTACAGGCGCCGGCAGGCCGCGTACTGGAGCCTCGCTATGCGCGCAGCCGCGTCGTTGCGCGTACTCAGTCGGCCCTCGAACTGGCGCAGTGCCCCGCTCACCTTCAGCCCGGTCGCGTTGGACGCTGTTACCGCCGCATCCAGCTGGTCCTGCAAATCTGCGCGCACGCCACGTTAGGTTGGTGCGGAAGGAGCGCATGGTGAGCGCTGCGACGCGGCGGGGGCTGGCTGGCTACTCACTCTTGTTGGTGTGGAAGGTGGGGTCGGAGTGCAGGCGCCGGATCAGCTGCGAGTTGTTGTCGAGGTCGTGGATCCAGCCGCGCATGCGCTCCACCTGCAGCACACGCACGAAATGAGCACTAGTGCAGTGCGGTCGCCGGGTCAAGGCTGCGGACCGCGATAGTGCGACGCGTGTGTAAACAAACAACATGTCGCGCCTCGCGCGCTGACCTAAGTAGGTGTGATGCGCGCGCCTTGTCGTACATAGCTACTTAGATCACAGGTACTTTTTGATGTGGGATTATAAATAAGTAATAACACGTAAGAACATGTTCGTGAGCGCTAACGAGTAATAATATATACCTAGAGGTACGTGACGTCAGCAGAGCGCAACTCATGGAAACTTTTTGTGCCATGATCGTAATGATTCTGTGACGGGATGTAAGAGAAGCGAAGTGCGCGTGCGCTGCACTGCGACAAGGCTGGCACTAAGTAATTAGTTGGATTGCTAATGAACACAACGAGCGGATCGTTAACATCGCACGCCTCCCGTAATGAAGCGGCGCGTGACAGTGCGCCAGGCCGGCGGCGGAGCGGCTCGTAGCTCGTACCTCGCGAAAGATGTCCTGGATGTGCGCGTCGTGCTTGGCGGCGGCGTCGGGCTCGCTGGGCTGCACGGTGTCGCAGTACACGCCGCCGGCCGCGCCGCTCGCCAGCTGCAAGCACACGCTCGTCAGTCGCGCCGGCCTCACCTGCGTGCTCCCGGCCTCACCCGCCTGTGCCGGCCCGTGTCCTCACTCACATGCTGCAGCTCGGCGAGCCGGTCCCTGGTCCTCATGGCGGTGGCGCGCTCAGGTGCGGCGGTGCGCTCGCGGCGGTATCTAATCGCGCACTGATAACGTCGCCCGCGCTGATATCACGCGACTCACCGCGGCCGGCGCACAGCGCGCGCCGTTCACTTGAGGTCACTACACCCGCGCCGCCCGCGGACTGGAGCGACTCCGAGCCGTTCACGGCGACCACTGAAACCAACCGCGCTTCATTACACTATTTATTTGCTTACACTGACGGTTGTGCAGCTGACTAAACCTTTAGAGCCGATGACCCTCCAAGTACCGTAAACATTAGTTTACTTTAGTATTAGATCACTTTGCGAATTAATTGTTAACTCTTGTTTGTACAACCTCCTCATGAATGTGGTAACACTGAAGTATGTATCTGTTGCATGTAGCCTGAAGGTAGAACAAGTGTGTACAATTGTTGGTAAAACAATAAATAAAAAAATAACAGTAATAATTATGTTTGTAACGACTGCAACGTGAGAATATCTCCAAGTACATACAACATGCGCAGTGAGCTGCAGCAGAACTGCAAATAGCTGTGTCCAGGTCTAGGAAGCGCTGGGAGAATAGAAACGTGTCTACTACCTACAGTCCTTCATAAATTACACAATACTTTGGTACCTGGTCAGTCATTCGTGCAGCGTGTTCCAAATAAGTGATAAGGTAGGTAAGTAGTAGGTAAGTAGTAGGTAAGTAGTAGGTAAGTAGTAGGTAATTCAGTTCAAACAAATGTGCTTGACAAACAAAACTGCGGGAATACGATCCACTTGCAATAATAATTTATTTATAAATAATGAACCCGGGGTCATCATGTACATAACTCTAATTGAACAAGACATTACACTAATGATATAATCAATTATTATACAATATATGAGACGCGTATCCAACGGTCTACAATGGCACACTGGCACTGTGTTGGCAGTGGCACATGCATAATATTAATCGTGTCCTGTATTAGGGGTGTACGAATTAATGGCTAATCTTTAATGTAATACAGCACTGTAGGTACGGTGCAACCGTACGGTGTGTACACATTTAAAGTCATCATTTTTACGCATCGTAATTAATTTACCTAATTAATTCAATTGTGGGCGCTTACTTTTGAAACCAATCTCAATGCAATTTCAATCCAAAAATATTTCAATAATTATTCGATGTCAACACTATACAATCCCAATCGTAGCTGCCAAAATATTGATTCAGAGTACGGAATTTATGTATAGCTAAACTCAGTACCATTTAGTTCATTCAATATCCACGCAGTAAGGATGCAATGGGCGCTGGTGTTGCAGCTCTACAGTAGGTACCAAATTTGACAATACCAATGTCGATCGATCGGTATTGGATTCAAGAGTAGGTAAAACGCCAGTTCGTATCGAGCAATCAAGTCCGCCGTTCGTTCTCATAATTCGCGTTAGGACTTACGCTTATACAGTTCACAGTTCAAATCCATTTTACGTTAGTTTATTATTTTACAACATTAATTATTATTCTCAAATATTGACTTTCATTTAGATCAAGTAAAGTGTGTTTAGTCCATCAAAAGACTATACAAACCCAACATAAGTAGGTACTTATTACCTTTAATATCTTTTTTTTAAAGAAAAGTCTAATTATTTTACTGTTTGTTGTTTTATTATTATACACTACTAGCGACCCGCCCCCGCTGCGCACGGGTGCAATACCTACCAAAAAATACCTACTACAAAATGTACACCACGTTCACAGCTATTTTGTCATTAGTCAATACAAACATGTTTTATATGATATTTTCCTCGCTAGAGGGCTCTGATAAACGCGTGCGGTCGTTGCAAGTCATGAAGTGCTCTAGGACGAAGTGCGCAGTGCGCAGTGCGCAGTGCGCCCATCAACGCCGCAACAAATACGTCATGACGTTGTTTAAAATCACTTCGTAAATAACCATAATGATAAAAAATGGTTTTTTGTTGAACTTTTTAAGGTGGTCAATACTGTAGTAGGTAGGTACATTATTTTGGTCTATATCGTAGGGTACAGCCAGCGTTTGCAATATAAGCGCAAATAAAACATGCTGATTTACGACATCACATTAGAAACCTCTAAATTTATCAGTGTTTCTCTACTATATTATGCATGTATGATACCTACATATAAATCTTCCTTAAGAATCACTCTATCTATTAAAAAAACCGCATCAAAATCCGTTGCGTAGTTTCAAAGATTTAAGCATACAAAGGGACATAGGGACAGAGAAAGCGACTTTGTAGTGATGTTGATAGATAGAAAGTAAATAGTAGCTATGACTAGCTCATGCAGTTCTTTTTTAAAACATACACAAACATATTTATTTTTGAAAAAAGTACCTATGTAGGTATACAGAAAAAATGTTTTATGCAAAGTTCAAACCTCGTGGGTATAAATCAAATGTGATATAGAGGTATATGTGAATACATGGTGACCAATAATTTTACAATAATGTCTGTTTCAAGTAGATTTTTAATGGTACAATTCAATCCATCCAAGAGATGTGAGACTAAGCGGACGTGCTTATTGTTGTGATTATAATGAGTCGTTCTTAATTATAAATATTAATTAGTAAAATCTTTTGCACACTTGCAAAAATAAAGTATGTCGCGTGAAGTAAAGTGTTTGCGAATAACTTTATGTTGCATCTCTGTACACTGTGCAATATGAACTAAGTACTTTTAAAAAAGTTATAAATTGTGTTAGTATGTCTAACCCAGGACAAAGCCCTTTTGGGCGTAGCCAATTATTACGACGCAGTCCACCGCCGACGCCATCACCATCTGAACAGCACCACCAGAAAGACCCAGAGCCGTCAGCGTCCACTGAGCCCGTAGTAGAATTGATTTCTACGCCGGAGATCCAGAAATGGCTGACTTCTATTGACGCTTCTATGTCGGAAGTTTGCGGTATTGTCGCAGAAGGAAAAATGAATAACGACCAGAAACTCCGTGTCGTAAAGTCTCACATGGGACATCGCAGATAGCGGTACTTTACCAGTCCCTGAAGCAGAAAACAATCCAAGCCCATATTACCATCCAGTAATAACAAGGACAACAGGAAATTTGTAGAAGCTGAACGTAAGTCAGACTGCACTTCCTATGCCAACATGGTAAAAAAAGGAGAGGACAAATTCATACGGCCAGCCACCCGAATGATAAGACGCAGACCAGTGACGCAACCAAGAGCCTAGTGCAGAAAATTATCTCCCCTGAAGAGATGAAACTTCGTGTCCGCGGGTTGAAGAAAATTAGAAACGGAAGCGTCATTATCAGTGCGGATAGCAAAGGCGATACAGAGAAGCTGAAAACATCAGAAAAACTAGTTTCCTCAGGCCTCAAAGTCGAAGAACCTACTAAACGCCGACCACGTATTGCTGTCATTGGTGTCCCTGTAGCCCTCGCTGAATCAGATGTCATGGAGTGCATCTATGAACAAAATCTCTCCGACAAATTGCCGAATACTACGCGTGCGTCCTTTTTAAATGATATTAGACTAAGCCACAAGTCTGGTAAGAAAGATCGTCCTACTTGTAATTATATTATAGAAGTTCCAGCTATATAATCAGGAAATTGCTGATTAATCAAGGCCGTATCTTTATAAATTGGACATCATGCCCCGTAAAAAATTTTACAATAGTGACCAGATGTTTCAACTGCCAACAGTTTGGTCATACAGCCAAGTTTTGCCGCGAAACAAGCCCGACGTGCAACCACTGTGGGGAGATGGGACATTCTTTTAAAGAATGTAACAATAAATCTTCCCCTTCCAATGTGCAACCTGCAGGCGGTTCAAGCGGAAGTGTGACCATCCAACTGGTGATGTGAACTGCCCGGCACGCAAATATGCAGAAGACAGTTATATTCACACAATAAATATACTATGAAGGCGCCTAAGAGCGCCACCTATTTTATTTGTAAGTAGCACATAAACAGTAGTCTTAATTTCTATTTTTATCTTAACTTAATTACATCCTAACGATATGACTAATAATCTCCTAAGCGATATTGATAATTTTTCCGTATCTGAATCGATTGTCTGTAATGTTGAAAACTGCAAAACTTTTATTCCTACTAGTGATAAGTTACTAACTTTCCTAACTCAAAATATTCGTAGTATAAGTCGGAATTTTAATGGGTTTGAAGTACTATTACAGAACCTTGATATAAGCTGTGATGTCATTGTACTTACAGAATGTTGGTTATGTAAACAAACAGATAATTTGCCAATGCCGAAGGGTTATACTTTGTATAAAACTGCAATCAATATCAACCAAAATGATGGTCTGGTTGTATACATTAAAAATACCCTACAGTATCAGTGCACGAACCCTTGTTTCAAGGCTGTAATAGTCTTTTGATTAAAATTAACCAAGATACAATAGTTTTAGCTGTATATAGGCCACCATCTCAAAATGTAGATATATTTATAGAATCGCTTAGTACTATTTTAGAACAACTTTCATGTTATAGTAATATTATACTGTTAGGTGACATAAACATAAATATTGCTTCTGGGAAAACTAACACTCATGCACATAACTACCTGAATATCTGTACATTCCACGGACTATTGCCAGCCTATGATCACCCTACACACCAGAGTGGTTCATGGTTAGATCACATAATTATAAAATCTAAATTGCCCTCTAAAATTTACATTACTAATTCATCGCTTACAGATCACCACGCTATATTGCTAACTTTACAAATGTCATTACCTAGAAAAAACTGCATGCGTAGCATAACAAAACTAAATATGTTAGCACTTGAAAATGACATACGCGGCTTAAACCTTGACCCTGTTTACTGTTCCAATGATCCAAATATTAGTCTGCAGTATTTTATTGATTCATTACAAAAAATGATTAATAAGAATACTTCTAATAAAATTCTACCTAGAAAATACTGCAATATTAAGCCGTGGGTTACACCCGGCCTGGTCCGTTGCATTCGACATAGGGATTTTTTTTTTTTTTTTTAAGGGGGGAAAATCATCGAATGACTGCTCGCGCCTGGGTGAGGCGGGAGGGAGTGTCAGACTCTTACTGACTAAAAACCACCCCGTTCCTTCTCCTGCACGTCGAGCCGGAGCCCCGGTTACCCGTTAGGTTCTCCGCGACTCCGAATCGGCATCGGCCCTATTGGGCCCCATCTGTGGTGGTCTGATGGCTCTTTGAGGCGCGCGCGGAACGCGACGCGCCGTACGCTCGGGTCTGTTTCTGGTCGGACGGGGAGCCACCCATGCTCGCCGTCCGCAGGCCCGCGCTTACGGTGGCCGGAGATCGTCCCGCGATCCCCGACGCCCGGTGTGCCCTTCGTGATGGCTGGGTTGCGAGGAGGCAGCGCTTCGCTGCCTCACGCGTCCCGCCTCCTCCTTAGCTAGCATGACTGCTTCGCAAAAGGAGGAGACGGCTTCCCAGTCCCCCTCGCTCCGCATCATGGCCTGCACTAGGCCCGGACGCGAGAGGTCGCCATCGCCGATCACTTCCCTGAGGACACGGCGGTGCTCAGCCCACGCAGGGCATTCCGCGACAGTGTGTTCCACCGTGTCCTCAGGGCGGTCCTCGCAGTGATGACACCCGGACGTTTCCTCCCGCCCCATCAGACACAGGTACCTCCCGAAACTTCCATGTCCGGTGAGGACCTGCGTCAGGCGGTAGGTGAGGACGCCGTAGCGTCTCTCAAGCCACTCCTCAAAGAGGGGACTTACCGCTGCGATGGCAGCGAGCCCAGCCCTCGGTTGCGACAGTCGCTGCTGCCATTCCGCCATGAGATCGCGCCGGAGCTCATCCCGCCACGCACCTATCTGGCGCGGCAGCGGGGTTTCGCCCCGGCGACGTGCCTCCGCGCGCATGCTGTACACGCGCGCGAGCACCTTCGCCTCCAGATCCCACGGCGGTAATCCGGCAAGGAGGTTCGCCGACTCCCCAGAGATCGTGCGGTATCCGCGGATCATACGGATCGCCATGACCCTCTGTGACATGAGCAGCGTCCGAGCGGGACGCCGCAGCATGTTCGGCGCCCAAACAGGGGCGCCGTAGAGGGCCATGGACCGCACGACCCCGGCGTATAACCTCCGGCAGGAGGCGTTTGGCCCCCCGAGGTTGGGGAGGATGCGCTTAAACGCCGCCCCCGCCCTCTCCAACTTTGGAGCCAAACGTCGGAAATGTTCAATGAAGTTCCACCGACTGTCGAGGACGAGTCCTAGGTACCTCATCGTCGTCTCGACGCCGATGGTAACTCCTCCCGCCGTTATTTGGGACCCACCCGGAGGTGGCGCGTTCCCGCGGCCATGAAAACACATGGCCTCGGACTTGTGGAGCGCCACCTCGAGTCCCAACTGCCGGATTCTCTCAACGACTGTCGCAACCGCTGTCGCCATTGAGTCGGCCGCCGCCTGGTGCGACCTCCCGTGCGCTAGCACCAGCGTGTCGTCGGCGTAGCATATTGTGCTAACGCCGTTCGGGAGGTCGGTGCGCAGCACCCAGTCATAACCGATGTTCCACAGGAGCGGCCCCAGAACCGAACCCTGTGGAACACCGCGTGACATATCTCGCCGGTTCCACTCGCCCCTGTGACCGGGGTAGCTGACGGACCTGTCCGTCAGGTAGGCCTCGATTACACGACGGAGGTAGGTAGGCACCCGATGATATCGGAGTGCCTCCAAGATGCAGCTCCAGGGCAGGGAGTTGAAGGCGTTGGCGATGTCCAAAGACACCGCCACTACGACCTTACCCCTGGATACTGCGGTCCCCGTCGTGAGGTCCCTAACGCGCATGATGGCGTCCACCGTGGAGCGCCCTCTGCGGAAGCCGAACTGGCCGTCCGAAAGGTCCGGCCCAATGTCCGTCAGGTGCGCGACGAGGCGGTTCGAAATTATTCTTTCGAACACTTTCCCCACCTCGTCGAGCAGCACTATGGGCCGGTATGCGGACGGAGAGTCCGCAGGGCGCCCCGTCTTCCGCACGAGGACCAGTTTACCCGCTTTCCAGAGAAGCGGGAACTGGCCTCTCTCCAAGCATGCGCTGTAGAGACCAATCAATCGAGGTCCGAGAGCCTCTGAGGCCAGGACCCATGCCTTGCCATGCAAGCCGTCGGGTCCTGGGGCGGTGTTCTTGGCGCCCATCCGGCGCACCGCCGCTCTCAATTCTGCCTCGGTCACTTCTGGGACGATGTCATCGTCGTCGTCGCTGTAGCCCGCGTCGGGCACCGCAGGGGGCGGAGTCATATACGGAGGGGTGAAGCCCCTCCACAGTCGGGGGAACAGGGTGCCAATCACCTCCTCTAAGACTTCTGGCCGGAGACTCTGAGTGAGCGGGGGAGCCCAAGCGCGAAGCTTGTCGCGTACCATCCGGTACGGGCGTCCCCACGGATCTCTGTTCAGAGTCCCCAGCATCTCTCGGCGGGCCTCCTCCTTGGCCCGCAATATCTCCGCCTTGAGGGTGGCCTTGGCCGCCCTGTATCCCTCGTACAACTCCGCCTCTCTCGCCTCCGCATTCGGAGGACGGATGCGGCGCCTGCGGTGCCTAGTGTACCGGCGTCGCGCAGCAGTGCACGCCTTGCGTAACCCCGCAAGCTCTTGCGACCACCAGTACACCTGGCGCTTTTGCTGCCTCGACCGGATCCGGGGCATCGCCACGTCACAAATCCTGGACATGGCGTCCTGGAGCCACTTAGCCTCATCGTCGATGTCGGCAGGCCTGACCGGTGGTATCACCCAGGCCTGCACGATGGCGGCTTCCAGGAGCAGCTCCCGGTCCAACTGCTTTAGCGCCCAACGCGGGCCACATGGGGCCTGTCTGACCGGCGGGTCTGCGGACTCGGCGGAGACGCTGAACCGGATATACCGGTGGTCGGAGTACGTCTCCACCTCCTCCATGACACGCCAGTCAACAATACGCGGTGACAGAGCAGGGCTGGCGAACGAGATGTCCACCACCGACTCGCCCTGCATCCGCACGCACGTAGGGACAGAACCCCGGTTCAAGACGACTAGGCCTGCCTCAAGGGCCCAGTCTTCCACCATCCTACCCCGGACGTCGGTGAACCGGGAACCCCAAGCCAAGTTCTTGGCATTGAAGTCCCCGAGGACGAGCACGGGGAGGGAACGGAACCCGACGACGACGGTGACCAACTCCCTCAAGGAGTTGTGGAACTCGGCGAGAGTTCGGTTCGGAGAGAAGTACACGCCCACCACAGCGAGCTCTCCGAACCGTGCTGCGACACAACCCCGGCCTCTTTGAGCAGCCTCAAGAGTCGGGGTACCGGCGGCGGCCGACGAGATGATGGTCACCGAGCCGTCCAGGTCCGCCACCCAGTGATCCCTGGGCGGGACAAAATACGGCTCGGAGACCACGGCGACGTTGATCGACCACTGCGCCATGCTCTGGAGCAGGAGATCCTGAGCAGCGGCGCAGTGGTTGATGTTCGCCTGGAGGAGGCGGAATGGAGCCATTATTGGCAGTCCATTCCGATCTCCTCAGAGGCGGCAGCGGCGACTGCGGTGGCAGTGGCGGCGGTGGCGGCGGAAACGGCAGGGGCGGCGGAGGGCCTACCTTTGCCCTTGGGCTTTGCGGGAGGGGAGCAGCCTTTGCTCCCAACCCGGTGTTTGGCCGGCTTGCCAGCCGCCGCACATGCATTGCAGTGCAGCGGGGCAGAGCACGAGCCGGCCTTGTGACCGGGCCGACCGCAGCGGAAGCAACAGTCGCTGCGGTCCACCTCCGAGGTGCATTTGACACTCACGTGCTCCCCCACGTGACAGCGGTAGCACCTCAGAGGCCGGGCCTCGAGCAGCTTGACCTGCGCCGAGACCCATCCCACCAAGAGCCTTTTGCCCTCCTTTAATGTTTTGGCCGCTGTGACGGGACAGCTCACCACCACCGTGCGCAGCCCCGAGTTGTCCGGGCGGATGGTGCCCACCCTGACCTGGTCAGCAGGGCACCCACCCGTCCTGGCCACAGCGGCCACCACCTCACTCTCCGTGACGGAGTCGTCCAGGCCCAAAATCCTAACATCCAGGCATTTGGTGGGCCTGGACACGCGGGCCTCGTCCGCACCGAGGCACGCCCTAAGCCTTTCAGCCAGGGCGTCAGCCGATGGGCCGCTGGTCGCGCCGGGGACCTCGAGAAGACGGGCTCCGGTAGCGGTCACCTTGACCGCGAACCCGTCCGGGGCCCCGAACTCCGCAGGAGTCACCGAACCCTTTAATTTGGCGAGGACGTCGCCGTAGGTAACGCCCCTATTGACCGCTTCCGGCTGTAGGGTGATGACCACAGCCGCGGTCTTAGGGGCGAGGAGCAAGGCAGCAGCGCGTTTCTCCCTGCGCTGCTGCTGCCGTCGCTGCCGCTGCGCCTTTTTGCGGCGCTTTCGGCCCTCCCTGGCGACTCTCCTCGCCTCGCCGGCGATTTGCCAACCGCCACCGTCCTCTACCCGCGGGGCGAGTTCCGCCGCCGCTATTGCAACTCCAGCTTGCCGGGCTGGAGTGCCCCTCCTCTTTTGCGCCTCGTGGGCGCTGGCGCCGTCGGCGCAGCTGGGGTCTGCGCCGGCGGGGGCACTGAGGGCCTCGCGGGAGGAGGCGCTCGTGCCTTTGCCGGCGGTTGGGGGCCGCGGCCAGTCTGACCAGAGGAGGTCGGAGGCTTGGCCGCAGCAGCCGCGTATGAGCCCGAGGTCGTGGGCGGGGAGGCCCGGCTCGATGCGAGCGGGGGCGCAAAAGCCTACCCTCCAGCACGTCAAAACGTCGCTGGAAGGCAGCCATCTCCGCCCGCAGCAGTCCGACTACGTCGGTTTCCGCCGGGGGCTGGGGGCGGCTGCTGCGAGCAGCGGCGAGCTCGGCCCTGGCCGTCCGCAGCTCGGCCTCCAGAGCCGCATTAGAGGCCGCCAAGCGCGCTAGCTCCCGCCGCATCTCGGCCAGCTCGGAGCGCACCTTTTCTGCAGTGGGCACCGCACACTGCTCCAAGGCCGCCTCCGTTATGGTGGCCACCGCCGCCCTGAGGAGGGAGAGTCTAGCTGACTGGGATTTCCCCATTGCCACCTTTTGGAGCTCCTCAGTGATGGCCTGTTGGAGGCCCCCGGAGCCGCTCTCGCTCTCAGAGCCACGCTCGCCCTCCGACGCCTCCACGCCGGACATCTCTGATGCAGAGGGCTCCGAGCAGGCAGCGCTCGAAAGGGCCCTACCCTCCGCAGCTAATTGCCCAGCTGGCTCCGCGCAGGCAGCGGTTCCCGCTTTCCGGCGGCCTCTGCCCTTGCCGCCCCTACCCCGCGCCGCCGTGGGGACTTTAGGGGGAGGCGCCTCCTGCGCGCCGGAGGACGGGGACAAAGTGTCCTCCTCCAGCCTGGGGCGTTTAAACGTCCCCGTCGCGCGGCGGCGTGAGCCCTTCGAGATCACGCTCAGCCGTTCCGCCAGAGATGTGTCGGACTCAGAGTCCGACCTCATCCGAATTGGATCCCGTGTGTGCGACTCGCTGGACAACTCCAGCTCCTCAACACGGGTCCCGGAGCCACTTGGACTCCCCTCTACCGCCTCTGCAGGCGAGCCGAGCTCACCCACACTCTTCTCCTTCGTCAATTGTGGTTTGTGTTTATTTAATTTCTCCATACAAATCCCACGAGTATGGGGGAAATAACGGTCCACCCAGGCAGTGCCCCCTGTACCTGGGTAAGTGAAAATTTGTCTCCCAACTAGAGGGTCCACTGGTCCCCTAGCTGGGGGTGCGCTCACGACTGACACTACTCCTCAGCCATGCATACTCTCGCCGCGCACCAGAACTTAGTATTGGAGGAATTTTTTATAGAGGTTATCTTCCTCGCGGTCCGGGCGACCAAGCCAAGACCCTCGTCCCGTTCAGAGTCACAAAACGTGACCGTGACCTCCTTACGGATTACGATATCGACGGCTGCAATCGGGGACAGCTTGTGTCCCGATGCTGCTCGCTGGCAGGGTGAGTGCACAACGAGCACCGCCCTTGCCTCTCCGCCACGCTCTCTGCTAAGCTCAGAGAGACAGGCGGAGAAACGCCCCACGGAAGCGCGGGCCATGAGCATACAGCCCGCCGCCTCCAGAACCCTATCGGGTTCGCCCGCCCAGTCCAGAAGTCTGCTGCGGGCGACAGTCACTCCAACCCTATCACCCCCGCTAGGGAGACTGTCGCCCGCACCCAGGGTGCACCACGGGGAGGTCTTCTGGCACCGCACCCCTCGACATAGGGATAAACTACACCAAAAACTACGACCGCACCGGATAACGAGATACTTTCTGTTACTTATAAACGGTACAGGAATTTCTGCAATAATCTGTTGAAAAAATTAAAAAACCCAATACGACAAAGTTCAAATACAAGAACTAAGAATAGTAAACTCATTTGGGAAGTTGTTAAAAATAATACTTTTAGATCAAAGAAATCAGACTCTGCTCTAGAACTTTTAGAAACTGATACAACCCCAATTCTAGCGGCAAATAAAGTGAACAAATATTTTGTTGATATTGGTAAAAATCTAGTTGAAAAAGCTCTATACAGAAATTCCTTTTCGCAAAGTACAACTATGTCACTTACTACCTTAGTTCGTTTGTGTTACTCGACACTGACGTTAAAGAAATAGTTAGTATTATAGATGGATTAAAGGACTCTTGTGCTGTTGGGTGGGATGACATCCCTAATAATGTACTTAAAAGATTTAAGCACGTAATTGCACCTCCACTAACATATATATTTAACTTATGCTTAACGAACGGCATATTTCCCAATCTTCTTAAAAAGGCCTTAGTAACTCCCGTTTTTAAAGCCGGAGACAAAACTAATATTACCAATTATAGACCGATTGCAGTACTATCAGGCCTTTCTAAGATTTTGGAGAGAATTATTAACGTTAGACTAATTAAATATCTTGAGAACAACAATTTGCTCTCCAATCGTCAATTTGGATTCAGATCTAAAAGATCAACTAACCAAGCGGTTCATCAACTCACTAATTATATATGCACAAGTTTGGATAAAGGTATGTACACAATTAGGATCTTCTTAGACCTTGCGAAGGCATTTGACACCATTTCTTCCTCCTTGTTATTCGATAAACTTGAAAAAATTGGTATAAGAGGAGTACAGCTGAAATTATTCACGGATTATCTTAAAAATCGTCAGCAGTGCGTAAAAATTGGTCAATATAGAAGTTCTGAACTAAAAAACAGTAGTTACGGAACCCTCAGGGTAGTATATTAGGTCCTACCTTATTCCTAATATATATCAATGACCTATGCAGCTTGACCCTCCAAAATGGTGTTATTATGTCATATGCTGATGACACAGCTCTGGTGTTCACAGGTAAATCAAATGATGAGGTCTATGAATTTGCCCAAAATGGTTTCAATATAGTGTCAGTAGTAGTGATTCGTACGTTCTGGCTCACGCGTTTGACAGGTCAAATCCGGGAGAATCAGTCGCATCCTTAAAAAAAAAAATGCATGCTCTGATCACGTTTCTGCAGTCCTTTTTAGCGTAGGATGCGTGGTTCTGGAGTTATGCAAATCAATTGCAAATCCATTTATTGTTATCTCATTCATTTCCGGTGCTCCTGACCCTCATCAACGCTCCATTGTTCTTATCTATACTTCGAACACCCTTTTGGCGTTCTTATCTATTACTCACTGTTAACCCTCATTATCTTTCATTTCCTATGTCATCAATAAAACACAATCATTCATTTTTATTTTCTAATTAATTTATTACTTTTTTCTACAAAATATGAGTGGAACATCTCATCCACAAAAATATCATTGTACAGTGTGTTCCCTGTAAATGTGTTCGTAAAACTATGCATTGAACATCCCTGAAACTTAAATAGCAAATACATTAAGCAATATTCACCACAAACTGAAGTCCAATCATTCTGAATCCTATCAACATTCCAGTCCCATCTCTTACAATTCCTTTTCAAAAACTGAAGATGATATCGCTCAGGTGTTCGTCCATATGAATCAAAATATTGACCGATGCCATTCGCATCGATATGTACAGCTATCCAGTGTGACCCTGGTTTATCATCCGCATCCAAATTGCATATTATATACGTTGGTACATGTGTATACATAGGTAGTCTATTAGCAGCATAAACATTATTTTCTAGACTGACATGAATCTTTTTCATATGCTTTTGTAATTCTAGTGTGTCCATGATATTACTGTTATTAACAAATTATTACAGTACTAATCTATTCAATGGTTGTCATACGAATGTTCAATTATAGTGATTTGTAAATATTAAATATCGCATTCTTTTGGGAATCACAAAACAAGTTCATGCCTGTTGCGATGTGCGATAAATTTGTTGACTCATAGAGTTCAGATAAGAATGGTGCTATATAAGATCGAACAGTTGCAGTCATGCAGTCAGTCTATGGTCGTTTGACCACAGTGGATTGTGTACGTCTACCAATACTACGTTTGTGTTACTTACTTCAACGCATCAATGGTGATGTAGGTAAGTGTTTATTCTATTGACAAACTTACTTGTATTTCTGTTGTTGTTTCCTAACGTGTCTGTGTGTGTCAGATTAAGTGTAAACAAATTGATATTAACGTGATAACTCTGTTGTTGCAGAGATCATTCAACTTCGCAGACGATAATGAAAATACCTATAAACAGTATTACTACTCGCCACTCTCTCCCCAACACGAAGAAGAGAGTGATGACATCGTCGTTAATAACACAGACGATGGAGGAAAAAGGAAATCGCAACCGATTGATCAATTTTTTGAAGTTACACCAAAAATAAAAAGGAAGAAGCTGCTATCGTCGACTGTGGCACGAGCTGCTAGAGATGGCGTATCATACATCTCTACAAATTCTGACGACGGAGACCAAGCGACGCATCTCATAAAAATTGAAATGTATGATATGAAGAAACTATCCAAGATTCCAATTAGTGATCACTGGAAGCACGCTACCACGAGGATTAAATATTACGTAAAGAATAATAAGGATAGCATCTACGGCAACACAAACGGTCTCGTATACAATATTACCTACAAAGACAATAGCAGAAAGTGAAAAATTAAAAAATACTTTTTTAACAATGACACTCATTAGTGGATTAGTGAATGTGATTCTGTTTACTTAAAGTACTTCTGTGTACTCATTAGATCCAAGGAGCTGTCGCCTTGTGATGCTGAGAGAAAAACAATAGCAGAAGGAAGAGATGAGTGCGGTATACGTGTACAGAACACTTCATGGAAAAACAAAACTACAAAATTGATTGGAGAAGAAAAAGTGAAGAATATGCTACTGCATACTCCCAAGAGCTGAATATGCATTTTTCAGTTCAAAATCTAGACGGTTGATGAGTTTCGAAAACTGGCCTCTCGTTATGCAGCAGAAGCCCGAAGATCTTGCAAAAGCCGGTTTCTTTTATACTGGCCATGGAGACAGGACCAAGTGTTTCCATTGTGGTGGTGGTTTAAAAGATTGGGAAGATGACGATGATCCTTGGCAGCAGCATGTTCAGTGGTTTAGTCAATGTGCTTATGTAAAGTTTAAACTCGAACAGTGTTTTGTTTAAGATTAAATAGGGGAGGTATATAAAGAAATAAAAAATAATATATTGCATATAATTTGTTTTATTAATTTTATAATGTTACATTTAGTTACACACACACAAACATGCATTAAGCATAACACATATATCTAAAACACAACACACATTATAATCCTAACTACTATAGTCTACAGTAACATTTCGATTTTTATCTATTTCAATAATATTATCAAACTCAGCATAAACAATACAGTTAATTGTTTGTATTAGTGAGGATTCAAATCGTACTTCTAATCTTACACTACCATGCTTTATGAGATTCCAATGGGCTGATGAGTTAGCTGATAAATCAGGAGTTAAATCAAATGCTAAAAGACAGTAACCTTTGGCATACTGTTCACGAGAGATTGCATTTCCTTCATTAAGAAAGTGAATACCTGTCCCCGAGAATAGAGTATGATATGCTGATATAAACATATTATTATTAAAAGATGGTTGCAAAGCTTTGGAAGGTATTTGTTGACCATCAATATATAAGCTGAAAGAGTTAATACCATAGTTTTCAAAGTTAAATGGATTTTTAGTAAGTGAACCATTAAATGCGGAATTATTCACAAACCCAATAATACATCTTTTGGGTACCTGTCCTAAGAATATATTATCAAGAGTTTTCCCTTGAACACCCGATGGAATAGTTAAAACTTTAACTTCAGCACGAGTTATAGGATATTTAGCAGTGGCACTTGGATTAATTCGTGCTCTTCGAACAATAAGAGTTGCATCCGTAATGCAAACTTTAAACTTTACATCATTTGATCCAGCAATTAAATTAAAACTCTCTCTTGACCGAACTAATTTTACACTCATTTCAACGCCATTAATTAAAAATTTATCTTGATTGAAAATATCACCATGAAGATGACCAATCATTTCTACTTCCCTGCTTTCATTAACTAATTCCTGTCTATTAACAAATCCAATGTTTTTACCATCTGTGGAATCCATTTTTCCTGCTGTATCATCATACCAAAGACTACAAGTAAGATGAGATTGTTTAGCAGCAGGAGGATAGTTTAAAAGGGTTTCCATGTATGCTCGATAAGCATAGGTATTATTAGGTGGTGACACAAGTTTTTGGTTTAAATAGATATCGAGTTGACTAAAAAGTGAATGCAACCAATTATTTACAGGTGCTACTGCTGTAGTTGATATCAAGTTTGTTGAATCTTGATTTAATACTTTTGCCTTTATGTGGAGTAATGTATGACACAAATCTATGTAGTCATCGCCTGTTCCAGGAACTTGAAACTCGATAGGTCCATCATCAGCAAGAGATGAAATTGGTTTATAATGAATCCACAATCCATTTTCAATGCTTGTTTGTGTAGACGGTAATGCAAACAAATCTAATTCTGACTTAACGCACTCACAAGAATGATTATAAAGGAAAGACATACTTAATTTGAAAATATATCTTTGATGTTTTTTGGTTTTAGACCAAGTTTTTTCGTAGCTTTCACTTTCGCTGTTAGTGGTGGAATGAACGAGGCCAATCGTTTTCTTTTAGTTATATACCCAGATCCTGTCATGTTAAATCGATCAATTTTGTCATCAGCCTTTCGTTTTAAGTTCGTACTAACTTGCTTTAGATTTTTTATTGAGGCTTCCATAGGACGGGCTTGAACCATATCTGATAAAAGTCCTACTCCAGCATTTAATGCCTCCTTACCAACCACTCGAACACCACTTGAAAGTAAAGGTAAAACTGATCTAAATAACCCTCCTAAGAAGCTCCCAATACCATGACCACGTTGGTATGGTGAACCCTTATAAATTACTCCAACTCCTGATCCAGCTTGATGAGAATAATAATTTTCGTATGGACATTTATGATGATCCTGATGAGAATACATTATTATAATTTGTGGAAATGTAGTTTAATACACACGGTTCCAAACTGGAATGGGATTTTTTGTCCTGTGCTCGATCTTATATCTATTTCTAACGTATCGAACTCTCTTCGCATAACAGGTAAGTAGTGAGGTGGAGAGAAAATGTGCATTTTATTCGCACCATAAATGTATTTTGAAGCATCTAATGAAATGACTCTTAATAGCGGAGTCATAACATCACCCACAATCTGAGGATCGATAATATCGCAATATAGAAATAGTTGTGATGGTAACCCTAAGTGTAAATTAGCAGGACACTTCCCAAAATTTCTGTCTAGGAGATTTGTATTTGGTTCATAACCTAGTTGTAAACTTAATTTGGGTGATAATGTTATGGATGTTATATTTTTATCCAAAACAGAAACAGACACAAATTTTGTTATTTCATCATAACGAAATTTCAAGTTCTCTCTGATACTATTTAACGTTTTTAAAATATGTTCAACGTTATCGTAGTTGGTAGCGGGAATATGTTTTTTGTAGTACACTGTTGATGGTTTATCTTCATTAGGCATTACCATGGTTTTTGTGATGTATACAACATTTTCATGATCTTGAACAGTAAACATGGTGCATGGATATTGAAACTCGACAACTCCAACCGACCATTCACCTTCTAATTTCATAGCATTTGGTAATTTTGTTGAATAATTTGTGGTCTTGTTATCAGGAAAGTATTCCATTGAACTATTGCTGAGCAAAGTTAAATAAAAACTTTCTTTATTCATATTTCTTGTAAACTAGAAGCTAAAATCCAACTGTTAAATTTATCTGGATAACCTCTCCACTTCACTAATACTTCTTTTCTGTTACCCGAATAACGAGTGCCAATTATTTTATCTATTTTATATTGTGAGGTGGGGTTGTAAGTGACCTTCTGTAATTCTCTTTCATAAAAAGTATCAACTATTGGTTCATTTTGTAAATCAGTTATTGTATAAACAATCCATGGAGATCTATCAATTATTGAAGATATAATAAATATTTCATCACTCCAATTTGATTCATATCCTTTTTGGAAAACATGTTTATATTTAGTTATTCGAACATAATCACCCACGTTGAAATTTGGTTTAGAATTTTCTAAAGAAAGTTTGTTTGATCCTCTATCATAAAGATTAGTCCAAACTGTCATAATATTGTTGGAACTTACATCACATGGGCACATTTTAATACTCGAGTGAATGCTGTGATTATAAGAGTATATTAAATCTTGTAAAACATCGATATATCTATAAGTATTATTATGAGTGAAATAACGCCACATTTTCATTTTTATAGTTCTTTGAAATCGTTCAACAATACTAGCCTTAATATCAGGATTGTTAGTGGTATAGTAATTTATCTTTTTGGATTTAAAGTATTTTTGTACATCTTTTGAAATAAATTCTGTACCTTTATCAGATTGTATGTGAGTAGGTGTTGAATTACTTTCAGTAAATATACTTTCAAAACATTCTTTAGTTGTTTCTGAGTTTTTCTTTTTCATTGGTCTTACAAAAGCATATTTACTAAATACATCAATAACGCAAAGTATGTAGTAGAAACCATCATTATATTGAGCATAATTTCGCATATCACTTAAATCAGCTTGCCACAACTCATTAATGTTTGATAGAATGTACCTATTACGCGGGAATTTTTTCCGAATGGGTTTATGTAGTGTATATGTTTCTTGTGATTGTAACCATTCCTTTACTTGCTTTTTATCTATTTTCTCCTTCATAACTTTTGATAATTTATCAATACTACCAAAACCAGCGGGGTTAGATGGATCATAATAAATCCTGTTAATTTCTTCTAGTACGGGGTCCATTTTTCCCAATCGATCTTTTACGTATTTTAGTTATAGATCTTTTATCTCCACTGCTCGGTGTAGAAAACTCTTGAACTTCAATCTCAGAGGTTTTGTTCAGATCTTTTGCTTGAAGTTGGTTAATAAACTCACATCTCTTTGGATTTCCAATATAAGTAAGTGGTACTTTAATATCTTTTAATGCTTTAGCAAATCTATCCCACCCTATCGGATCACTTTTTTTTAAGGGTATATGTGAATCATTTATTAAATCAACAATATTACTTCCTGGAATTTTTTCATTATCAATTATGACTGTGCCTTCATTATCCCAACGTATTTTACTTTTACTTATTCCAATTAAGTTTAATAATGACTCACCTTTTTTATTATAAGTTTTTGGAATTAAACTGAGTATTTGTGTTGGTGAATACAGTGGATTTCTTTCACTTTCTATACTTTTAATAGATCCTTTCTCCTCTAACAAAGATTCAGCATCAACTGAACTTTTTAGATCTCTATCTTTATTTTTAAAACCAATTTTAGATCCATTTGAATCTTCATTAGATGTATCAGAATAAATTGGTAATCTGAGTGGTTGACGATCCTCTTCGGTAAAGTGAAGGTATCTTTGTAGTGTTTGTAAATATAACATCCACTTCTTTCGGTCTTCCGTCTTACTATTCATAATATTTTGCATTTCAATATCTAGTCGAGACAAATTACTAGTAACCTTATTTTCTTGTTTTAATTTTTCAATCAATCCAGGTTCAATAAGTATCATTTTCTTAGCATTTTCCATGTTAACTGGCTAGTCCGCTTACTAATCCGCTCAATATTGCACCTAATATTATTGGTAAGAAAGCCCCTCCTTTTTGTATAATAATATTTTTTCTTAGTTTATGTGTATGACGGCGCCGCCGTCATTATTTTGTAAACTGCGAATGTAATGGGCGAGCAGTGAACAAACAACTGACCGACGTCACTTCAACCCCACCACCGAGTGATATATAAAGCAGCGCAAGCGCAAGCTCGAGTCAGTCGTTCGTCAATCGTTGCCCAGTTCACACGTTACGCAATAGCTGAGTAATTTTATTGTGCACTGTCGAAAGTAAACGTTACTTTAATTACGAAGATTTAATTGTTTTATTACTGCATAAACATACCTCTACCGATATATATGACGAAGAGGGTTCTCGCTTGACATCGCCCACACCATCCTTCCGACATCAGAATTGGGATGGACCAGGATTATTGAAAATGTTAAAATTATCGGAGCCGGTTCGTGAAGAACTACCTACATGCAAATGCGACAAAGAAGATAGTGCTGCAAGATTGGAAGTGCCTAGCTATACATAGCCAGGTACTCAGTAGTGAAGATTCAACGTGGCTAACGTTGAGGCAGCTACTTCGAACTGAATCGCTATCTGAAGCAGCAAATGAAGACATGACGTGGTCCCAATTCAAGCCGGAGTACATTGGCGTCCAGTGACAGCATGAGATACGCGGCGTTAACGCAGCGTTTGGTGAGCGGCGTGTTGATGTCTGCAATTGGACACTGCTCCCATCGGGATTATACCAGGTGACTTTGTTCCATTTATTATGATTCCGATACCATATGGGTCAAAAACGAGTCAAAGACTCGAGTTTACAATTGTTAGTTTTCCAATTTGAAATTTTATTTTATTTTTGTCGGGTAGTTATTTAAAGAAAATAGCCGTGATGTTTTAGATCCGAGATTATACATGGTCATTAGAATTACGTCTGATAGTGTTACTTTGTGTTGTGTATTGTTAGGTAATATCTCAAGTAGTAGGCTTTCATTTGGTTGGAACTTGGAGGTATGGTTTCCGCGAGGTAGATGCAGAATTAGGTGGTGCTTGCTGTCTAACACGGTACAGAGTATTGAGAAAAGTAGTTTATAACAAATAAAGGTCAAAAGCTGCTAATAATAATTGGTAGTTAAAGTCGGAATTGAAGAGACCTCTAAAGTCCTACATTCATTTAGGATTATTGTTGGGTTGGAAAATAGTTAAAGCGCTAAGAATACTCTGATGAGAAACATGCTTCCCTTGATCTTGCCATTAGGATTTGTTATAATTAGGGCCTTTCAGTACCTAGTGAGTTAGTAATTGTAAGGGTAAAACTTTTCATTTATTCTACTATATCGTGTACGTGCTAGTCATAGTCGTTACTGGGGCAGGGACTCGAGTCCATATAATGAAACTACAGTCGTGGCTGACTTGTGACTCTGAAACACTGGAGTAACTATCCACACTTGTGTAGTGTATAAATTGTGGTTACCTTGAAAATCTTGATGGCTGTTGATCATTTATTTTGATTTAAAGGACCTTGAGATATGTTTTCGCTAAGTGCGTTGTAGTGAGTAGATAGGCTGTTCGGTGGTTATTCCAGATGTAGTGAAGTCGGGTTTTGTCTAATAGAGAAAACGCGGAGTAACGAGACTCTGCATTTCATTATTATATTGCGTCTTACAAAAAATGTCGATCGCAGCGCCTATAAGTTACGTAAAATGTCGAGTAATTTAATTGTAACAGATGAAATTGAAATGCAGTAGATCTGAGGACTAAGGATGAGGAGAATATCTGATCACCAGGTTCTTTGAGAATTTTATAAAGTGTCAATGTCATGAGTTGCACTCAACACCTATAAATCACATACCCACACTTCATTTTTCATTTTTTTTGGGTGGATCGAACACATATTGAAAGATAAAGTGTTTAAAGAGATATCCGGCGTCAAGGATTTAAGACCAGCTCCTTGATCACTGGTTTCCTGCCTAGATAACTACACCCAGTTGTACGGTCTCTCCTTTGTGCCTTCAGGCTTAATTCATTCTGTCTCCTGCAGTAATATTCACCGAAGGAAGTGGAAACTATAGTTTTTTCTTCTTCTCCTCTTATAATATCTTCTGATTCACTTCGTTGCGGGAACCAAGACAGTTACTCATGTCCCTGGGACGCGCCGGACTTCAATGTTCCGGTGTTTTCATGGTTGTATCTACTGTAGATCCTGGCTTACAGGAGTTGCAGCGGTTTTGGGAGGTTGTGGCGGGCCTGTCCCATCAAAAAAAAAAAAATACCCACACTTACATCATATTCACGCACTCGTACTCTCACCGCACCCATGAGGAACTTGTGGCTATGGGTCTTCACACACCAGACCGCATTCATGAGGATCATGTAGCGATGGGCCTGTGTGGAAAAGCGCCTGTGTGGCAAACCGCCTGTGTGGCAATGCATCTGATTGGTGAATTGCCTGGTTGGTAACTGATCTGTGTGACGTTAGTTAGTATCGTAATGATTTTTATGCAGTTTCAATTTGTAAGATTAAATGTTTGGTTAGATTATCTTGTCTCTGATTCGATCCTCCACGGATACTCCGCAGATAGATGTTTCTTGTCTCTCTCGTTCACGTTCTCTTGTGTCCTGTAAGTTTCGCGTTAGAAAAGAGTAGCTGTGAGTTACTGGGCTATGCACAGCCGTGATCACTTGTAAAGTTTAAATGCTTTGGGTTGCTTGGTAGAATAATAATCTTGTGAGATTGTGAAACGTCAGTTTGTCTAAAAGTTTTCTGGTTATTGATTTTGCTACTGGAACGTCGTAACTTTTTAAACTTTTAATTGTAAACGTATTCCCAAAGTATAAAGGTCCCTACAAAATCTCTGATTTCTTAGAAAACGATAGGTACGAATTGAAACTCGTTAATGGGTCTAATCGAACATACAAGGTTGCCCATGAGAACTTACGCGAGGTACCCCGCGGTCCATTAGGTTTTATAGAAATAGCCGAAAGTTATGATGATGACGTGACGGCGGATGATAGCCAGAGTGATTTTGTCCATGAAACTGATCGCAGTAATAATATACTGTGTGACATAGCTGTGATTGATGATGCTGAGGATGAACTTTCCGATAGCGACACTATATCTGTTAATAGCGACACTATATCTGTTAATAGCGACACTATATCTGTTAATAGCGCCCCTATATCTATTAATAGCAGCACTGTATCGGCTAGTTCACGTACTAGTAATAGTATGGAAAGTCCATCATCAGATTTACCAGAGTGAATGAGTGTTGTAACTGATTACTTATTTATAAAATTAAAAAAAAAGAAGAAAAAAAAAAGTGACAAAAAAAAAGTAAAAAAAAAAAAAGAGAAAAAAAGAGTAAAAAAAGTAAAAAAAAGAGAAAAAAAAAGAAAAAAAAAGAGTAAAAAAAAAGTAAAAAAAAAGTAACAAAAAATGTAAGAAAGAGTCATTGAAGGGAAAATCCGGTCCAATGACTCAGCTAAAGGGACTGATGTCCAGTCTAGCATACGCTAAAGGGACTGATGTCTAGTCTAGCATTCGCTAAAGGGACTGATGTCCAGTCTAGCATTCGCTAAAGGGACTGATGTCCAGTCTAGCATTCGCTAAAGGGACTGATGTCCAGTCTAGCATGCGCTAAAGGGATATTTATCCGGCCTAGCACAATCGTCTCCAGTTCTAATACTGATGAGTGATGATAACGTAGTAGTTGTGGTAAGCTGAAGGGTTAACCGAACCCGCACAATATTGAAAGCTTTTGTTAAAGGTGTACTAGATAGAGATTAGAAATGCCAGGATGAACGAACGGGTTGTTATCTTATTCCCAGAAGCTCGGAAAACGCTCGAGGACGAGCGTACGTCAGTATGGCCGTGACGGCGCCGCCGTCATTATTTTGTAAACTGCGAATGTAATGGGCGAGCAGTGAACAAACAACTGACCGACGTCACTTCAACCCCACCACCGAGTGATATATAAAGCAGCGCAAGCGCAAGCTCGAGTCAGTCGTTCGTCAATCGTTGCCCAGTTCATACGTTACGCAATCGCTGAGTAATTTTATTGTGCACTGTCGAAAGTAAACGTTACTTTAATTACGAAGATTTAATTGTTTTATTACTGCATAAACATATCTCTACCGATATATATGACGAAGAGGGTTCTCGCTTGACATCGCCCACACCATCCTTCCGACATGTATTATGCACCAGTTTACGGAGTATATTTTTGTGTTTATTCAATTTTTGTTTATCTTGATCTTTGAGAGGTATCTTTCCTTGTAAAACGTTATGAATACATTCACAAATACAATTTATTTCTTCTTCATCACACGTTTTAAGTAACGCTCTTTGATATTTTGGTTTAAGCGTATGCAAAGCGTTTAGCAAATGTTTATGCGTGGTGAGTCGACGATGCATCA